>JAJOZX010001861.1:7500-292500 GCA_023014485.1 Bathynomus jamesi
ACGTCCCAAAGCTGGATCCTGTCTGCTTTGCAGATAGCTGGTGAGGGAAGCTATATTTATGGGATCTCTTTGCGAGAGACCCGTTGCCCACGTCGGGCTAAAATCATGAAAAAGGAAAAAACTGTGGTATTTGTCATTTACCATTACTTATTCGGACTATAGTGGATTTAATTTTCCCAGAAGAGTTCCTTGTTCCATGCACGTCTGTGTTTAACATATAATGTTCTCAGGGAACCATTCTGAGTTTGTGTATACTAAACGGACGTGTTTCGTGCCTTGAAAAGTGGACGCTCAATGTCCCGGTTGAGGTTTAAGTTTTGTTTTTTGGCTAAAAATACAATAGTTACCCCCTTTTTCTTTGATTTATTCAACACGACGTGAATGCAACGAGTCTTTTACTTATATAGAGGTTCTGAGTGTAGGGATCTAGGTTTGCTTTAAACCCTAGATCCACGTCCCAAAGCTGGATCCGGTCTGCTTTGCAGATAGCTGGTGAGGGAAGCTATATTTATGGGATCTCTTTGCGAGAGACCCGTTGCCCACGTCGGGCTAAAATCATGAAAAAGGAAAAAACTGTGGTATTTGTCATTTACCATTACTTATTCGGACTATAGTGGATTTAATTTTCCCAGAAGAGTTCCTTGTTCCATGCACGGTCTGTGTTTAACATATATATATATATATACATATATATATATATATACATATATATATATATATACATATATATAATATATACATATATATATATATATACATATATATATATATATACATATATATATATATATATACATATATATATATACATATATATATATATATACATATATATATATATATATATATATATATATATATACATATATATATATATATATACATATATATATATATATATACATATACATATATAATATACATATACATATACATATAATATACATATATATACATATATATATATGTGTGTGTGTTTGTACACATAGGAATTATTCAGTGTTCATTTTTACATATGTTCATATATTTTTATGTTCATATAATCCTTGTTTACCTAATCCGTGCATTTAGGTAATCTTTATATAAATTCTTATATTCATTATATTCATACAGTACTTATATTTATATAATCTTTATATTAAAATATTCATTTTACATAAGAACCAAAATCGCCTGATGCGAGTTTGGATAAAATTTTGATTTGCTTTCTATTTTTGGCAAATAATTGGTGAATTGTTTAATTTTTTTTTAATATTCCTTAATATTTACTGTATTCTCGTTTAAGTATATATATTTAATTAATAGTTTCACTCACTCTTTGTACAATGGCTATAAACCTTTCATTACTGTACTTCTCTAATTCGTTTCTTCTAATTTCTCCAAATAATGACTTGTACTGTACGTACGAATTAAATAACTATGGTGTATTGATTATGAATTGACGTATCTTATGGCATAATTTGAATAACTGACGTCATAAAGTAGCTTAATTCCCTTCACATTTTCTATACCTTGAATACTGATCATACCTTCAGTATTCAATGTATGGTAAATTCTTTAACATAATATTATTATTCGACCATATTCATCCATATGTCAATATCTTATCTTGACCGTTATCTTTCATTAATTGTATTAATTATTCATGCATCGCACCTACCTATTGTGTACTTATAATGTTATAATGTTTCAGACCAACAAAGACGCTAGGATCCACTCATGGCTGGTCTACCTAACTGTGTTCATAATTGTGTATTGTGCATGTCCTCCGTGGTGGCGGAGGGGACCTACAATTTTACGTGGGTTCCGAACCACAAAGCCTTAATTTTACTACCTTAAACTATACCCAATCTATCAACATATGCGTCTTATCGATTTTTATATATATATGTACTCGTATATATATGTACTTGTACATGTCTGTTTACAGTCATGATTACATACATGATCATGATTACGTACATGTAAATACGGCCACATGTATTCTTTTTATTTCTTTTCTTTTAAATTATTTAATTTCTCGCAATAGACTCGTAAATGCTTATGCAAGTACTCGGATTCCGCTGAAAACGGCAAAAGCGAGAGCTTCTGAGGTGAACACCCTGTCTCTTGCTTGCTTCTAATCCGAAAACATCATTGTATGTTATATATATATATATATATATTATATATATATATATTATACCGTATGTGCCCATGTACTTTATGTTATACTCCTAACATCCTAATTGTCTATAAATATGAAATACTGTAAAACTATAGTTAACTGTGTTTACTTGTAATTAACTAATAATTCAATATGATATAATTAATGTACTTTAATGAAACTGTAATTAACGATAATAAGCAAATGTGAATTAATTGGTAATTATAAACATAGTTGTAATAAACCAAAATTACAATGTACTCGGTGATGTACTTGGTATTGTACTCAAAGAACTACTCCGACATTATGTCGCCATTTAGGAATATATACTCGGCGATATTATTATTATTTTATTTATTTTTTCGTTTTATTTTGGAATCTTTCAAAATTCTGATAAGAGTTTAAATTATGCTTAACGTCCGAGAACAGTTTAGATCTCCAGTTAAAGGGGGGAACTTAACCCTCAACTGCACTCCCCCAAAATTTAGACTTATTTAATTCTTGTATTGTAAATTGAATCACTCCTGTCTTAGCAGCCCTTCAGCGAGGAGGCCGAGGGCCTCCTCACTTCTAAATTCCGGCCTGAGCCATGGTCGAAAGAGGTCAAACCTCTCACCCTGTAAATTCAGAATTAGACGTCGAGGCTGAGCACTACCTGTACATTTTAGCAGTAAATTACAGTAAGAAACAGTCTTTATCTTCTCCTTCGAGCCTTGCTTTCTTCAGTAAACTTAGTCATTAAAATCTCCCGATATGTTACAAGAATCGGGGAACCTTCAGAGAACTTAGTCTTAAATAGAGAAAAATAATTTCCCGATACGTTATAAGAAGAATCGGGGGACCTTCAGAGAATTCAGTAAGCCTCCCAGAATCCTCCGAACCACTATAGGAGAACTCGGAGAGTAGTATAGAAGAAACTACTGCTAGTAACAAATCCGTTGCTGCCTCCTAACCAGAACCCCTGTCGACTTCGAACCAACCAAGGCCATAGATGGAGGGGTTAACACACACACACACACATATATATATATATATATATATATATATATAATAATGTTATAATGTTTCAGACCAACAAAGACCCTAGGATCCACTCATGGCTGGTCTACCTAACTGTGTTCGTAATTGTGTATTGTGCATGTCCTCCGTGGTGGTGGAGGGGACCTATAATTTTACGTGGGTTCCGAACCACGAAGCCTTAATTTTACTACCTTAAACTATACCCAATCTATCAACATATGTGTCTAATCGATTTTTAAACATGTTTATAGACGTGCTAGTAATTACTTCTACCGGCAAACTATTCCAGCTATTTACTACTCTATGTGTAAAAAGTTTTTGGCAACTGCTGTCTCGAACCTTCTATGATACTTGTCAGCTTACACCCATTATTTCTAGTCGTATTATATTGAGATATTTCGAAAAAGCTATCTCTATCTACGTTATCGAACCCATTCATAATTTTGAAAACCTGGATTAGATCACCCCTTAGCCTTCTAGTCTTGAGAGTAGTCAATTTTAACTCCTTAAGCCTATCATCGTACGATTTTGACCTAAGAGACGGAATCATCTTAGTTGCTCGTCTTTGAACTCTTTCGATTTTGTCTATATCTTTGCGCATATGCGGATTCCAAAATTGGATCGCGTATTTCAAACTGGGTCTAACTAATGATTTGTAAAGAGGAACTATAATATCAAAATTCCCAGCTATAAAACCTAACACTTTGTTCGCTTTATTGACCGCTGCTGTACTTTGTTTCGCTACTTTTAAATCACCAGTGACTATAACTCCTAAATCTTTTTCATGCTCTACGCTTGTTAACTCCTTCCCTGACATACTATATGCAAAATTACCGTTACGCGAACCTATATGTAAAATTTTGCACTTATCGACGTTAAATCTCATTTGCCATGTGACTGACCAATCAACGATTTTATTCAGATCTTCCTGGATTTTACCTCTATCTTCGTCATTAATCGCCCTACCACCCAGCTTCGTGTCATCCGCAAACTTTGAAACTGTACTGACTAGGCCGACATCTAAATCGTTAATATATATAAGAAAAAGCAAGGGGCCCAATACAGAACCCTGAGGAACGCCACTCGCTACATTAGCCCAACACGACTCCGCTCCATCAACGACCACCCTCTGTTTCCTACCTCGCAACCACTCTTCTATCCAATTTATTACTACACCCCTGATTCCATGAGCCTTAGTTTTTTCAATGAGTCTTTTGTGCGGTACGGTGTCAAACGCTTTTTGAAAATCTAAATACACTACATCAACCGCGATGACTATCGTAAACGTCAACCACGCTTTGAAAAAATTCTAAAAGATTAGTTAAGCAAGATTTGTTTCGCCTAAAACCGTGCTGCGTATTTCTAACTAAGTTATGCAATTCTAAGTGTTCGACTATACGATCCCTAATTATTGATTCCAGTAGCTTACCTACAACAGACGTTAAACTGATTGGCCTATAATTTCCCGCCGCACCTTTATCGCCTTTCTTAAAGATAGGTGTTACGTTTGCTAACTTGAAATTATCTGGTACGCACCCCTCAGAAATAGACGCATTAAAAATCTTTGTTAGCGGCACAACAATGCTATCTTTTAATTCTTTTAGTTGTATGGGATATATGGAATCCGGCCCCGGTGATTTACGCATTTTCATTTTATCAATATAGCGCATTACCTCCCCTTCACTAACCACAATATTATCCAAAATATTACCATTATCAAAAGGTATTATGTCTATGACCGTAGGGATATTCGTTACATCTTCTATAGTAAAAACTGACGTAAAAAATTCGTTTAGCAAGGTAGCCATTTCCTTGTTTTCAGAAACTAGATCTCCGTTAACATTTTTCAACGGCCCCAAGACACTTTTTACTGGATTTCTATTGTTGACGTATTGAAAGAATCGCTTGGGGTTTTCTTTACCGTCACGAGCTATGGAGATTTCAAATTCGCGCTTGGACTTTTTTATTACACTTTTCGCTTCACGCCTTAGAGATATGTAGTTGTTTCGTAACCACAAATTGTCTTTATCGCACTTATGTAGCCTATAAGCCCTATCTCTACTCTTTATAATGTCTCCTACTCTAGAAGTAAACCACAAGGGCTTGTTGTTTACTTTCGCACGCTTAATTTTGTACGGTACACATTCCTCATTTATAGTCCTAAATACTGTTTCAAACGATTCCCACATTAGTTTTGCGTTGGAGATCCCCATTACGTTTTCCCAATTGACGTGTGACAATTTATTTCGAAATTTACAAAAGTCTGCGTGCTGGAAGTTAGGAATTTTAGTCGAGTTAGCTGGTTTCGAGTGACTTACTGAGAGGACAAACTCTACCATATTGTGATCGCTATTGCTTAACGGTTCTATTACTTGAAGATCAGTGATTAGCCTATCATCCGTAGTTATTACTAAATCTAAAATACTGTCCAACCTCGTAGGTTCCCCAACCTTTTGAATAAGAAAGCTATCCTCGAGAAAATTAACTAAACGATTACCTTCCGCGTCTCCCTGCATTGTATCGTAATTCACGTTGGCGCAATTAAAGTCACCCATAACTAAAGCCTGCTCACTACCTATTATTCTCTTTAGTTCACGATATAACGCTTCGTCCGTATCAGCTGTTTGATTAGGGGGCCTATATATAACCGCAACAAGAAGTTTGAAATCGTTCAATTTAAGTTCTGCTATAGTCGAATCTATCGGTTCTGGAATTGTGTGCTTTACTTCTATAACGTTCGCAATATTATCTTTGATATACAACATAACACCGCCTCCTCGCCTACCTATTCTGTTTTTAACAAAAAGTCTATAACCTCTAATTTGATACTCCCCTACAAAGTCACGTGTTTCAGTGCTAAGCCACGATTCATTTATCGCAATTAAATCATAGTCTTTACAAGCAATTAAAGAAAAAAATTCGTTTATTTTATTTCGTAGGCTACGAGCATTTAAGGATAGAACCTTCAAATTGTTTGTAATTGCGACACCTTCGCGAGCGCAGGGGAAATTTGTGGAAATTACGCTGGGACCGTTCGAGTTACGGCAGCCTGAAAAGAAGAGACAGTATTATGAAATAGTCTTCCTAAACGCGCAGCTCCAACGTCATTAAGATGAAGTCCATCTCCGAGGAACAAGTCCCTCCTGCCGTAGAAACTGTTCCAAAAATTCGCAAAATGCACTCCTTCCTGTTGGCAAAGAGACTTTAGGTTATTGTTGATATAGGTCGCCTTGCTGTAGAAATCGCTACGTTGGATAATTCGAGGAAGTATACCTGTTAAAACAATCTTATTAGTTTTTTCCTTTAGTCGCTCTAGTAAGTCCCTGTACCTAGCCAGCAGTTCTTCCGATCTAGAATTTAAAACGTTATTAGTACCGACATGAATAACATACGTTGTGTCCTCAGAGGTACCGTCTGTAAAATGGTCAACACTATTAGTTATATCCTCCACCCTTGCACCAGGGTAGCAGTAACGGCGCCTACGACGAGGGTTTCTCCCACAGAATTCCTCGAGCTGCCCTCGAACAATGGAATCGCCAACGAGTCGTATTTCCGGTTCATCAGCATCTTCGAAACCTAAAACAGAAAACTTATTGTTTGTTATTACTGGTAGACAAGTCTTAGGTTTTCTCAATGGGGCTCCATTACGCACTCGAACGAAGGGTTGGGAACTAGGGGAAGAGAGAGGGCTATTAGTACTATTTATATTATTAGTAGAAACTGAGGCAGGAGGGGTCGTAACTGGAGTCTCAAGGGATTCTAATTTTGCCGTCAGGAGCATCACGCTTTCTTCAAGCCTCACTCTGGCCTCCCTCTCACGTTCTAACTCGTTCCTCAGGACTTCCATGCTTGAGCACCACCTGCAAACTAACTGTTCATTATTATTAGCCATTGTAAACGCGTAAGCGGCAAATTTCCCTTCACAGCGACTGCAAGTACTTGACGGGGTGCCATGCTCTTAATTAGTTAAAAAACAAAAAACGAGCGTTTGGAAATTAATAAATTACAACGTAGGTCTACCGCGTGCTTATTGTGCCGTCACCTGCGCAAACCCGCAAAAATGTTCTTGAAACGCAGAAACAGGTTCTTGTAACACAAATTTATACTAAATGAATATATATTATTAAGCTACCGACGAAAGATCTGTAAAAGAAAAAGTATTAATAAAACTTATCTGTCCGCTATTCGACCGACTTTTTCTTTCCGTTTTTCCTTTTTCCCACGTTGGGTGACCACACTCTACTTGATCCCCCGTTGGAAGGGAACATGAACCTTATGAAACCTCGTTTAGTAATAGATTCGGAAAACAAACAAGGCAAGCCACGCGTACTAGCCTTGGTTTAATCAAATAATATAGTAGTGAATAAAGTCAATAAATGAAATATATTCGTTAATGAATGATTAGTAACACGAAGTAATTTATTTAAGAATGCACCAAACACTATTATTTAAGACACTTCAACGAAAACCACTTATTCAATATGGGGGTAAAGAACTCGTTATTACAGTTCTGTTACTTTCTTTAGATTTGCGCAAAGTGATCGTTGATTTCAAGAATCGAATTACAATTTAAAGTTAAAAATCAATATCAAAAGTAGCGTAAAATTTTGGGCATTTTATCGCAATTTGATTTCCAGTGAATTTGGTCTTCATTTCAATACTTAAAATAGTCTATGGAAAACTTTACTAATTATTACATTATTAATAATAATAACTAGCGTTCATAATTAATAACTAACCTCCGACACCAATTAGTTATTTTCACTTAAAAGTTTTACCATTTACTATTAATTATTAATTAATTTGTAACGAGTGGAATAACATTATTTGTTAACTTTCTTACATTAAAAAATAGTAGCCACGGTAATAATTAATTAATTAGTTAAAGAAATAATTACTTACTTTCGTTTTCGAACGTGACATTCACTGCTGAAAAAAATAATTGTTAATTTTAGTTAAAATTATTTGCATCCTTAAAATTTTAAATTAATTTAAATTAAATAATTACTTAACTAAAATTTATTAAACTAATTTATGAAAAAAAATAAATGAACGATTACAAAATTAAAATAGAAATATTAATAACTTTTCCCAAATTTTGGAAAACAAAATTCGTTAGGTTTTTTATATATATATATATATATATATATATATATATATATTAAAATGAACAGCAACTGTACAAAAATGTACAAGTTAAAAATCCCAATTAAAAATAAAGAACATTAAAAATTAAAAGACTAAAATTACGAAGTTTTTTGAGGAGCTCAACTATTCTTCTTTCAAGTGGGAAGACTAAACGGAATAAAAGTTGTGGGGAAAGAACAGCCCATGACCACATACATCTGACAGATGGAAACGTGTAAGAAAGATTTAAAAATGTTATGTCGGGTTAACATTTGATTTAAAAGAGGATCAATGTAAACATTACCTCCATCATTATTGAGGTTATCGCTATTTTCAATTAAGAAAGATTTCGTCAATTTCCTCTTATCTCTTATTTATGTACTTCATATGTAGATTAAGAACCGATTTGTTAATATCAATTAGATGATCAAAATTATTCCCATTTTGATGCAAAGCTGAGTTGGGGTCGCCAAGTCTGAGATTATTTATGTTTATACTTTGTCAACAAAATTAATAGTTTCCTTAATATAAACTTTATAAACGCCATTATTATCTAAGGTAAACCCGAGTTTGTCGTTGCGAAGATAATTTCTGGAAGTACACTTTATCTTGGTAAATGAATTCATAGAATTACTCAAATATTCTTTTGTTATATTGGAAACTCTCACCAAAATTTTAGATGATTGTCATGTTTTTGTTAGAAAAAGAATTGGCACACTTTAGCTTAACTTTGATAAGTTTAAAAAACTGTTTCGTGGCAGACCTTGATTTAGGTTTTCAGACTTCAACAATAGCCTAAATTTTTAAAGTTACGACCTCTTCCCTTACGAAAAGGTTATTTTTGGGTACAGTAATTCCTTCGGCATTAATATAATCCAAGGAAATTTATTCGGATTTTTATTATTACATTTGATAAATTTAGAAGTCAGCAAAATTAAACTTAGAAAACTCCTATCAAAAATTTCATTTTAAATTATCGTTGGGATCAATGAAAGAAAGCCACCCCCACCTTTTTTAGTTAGCTTTATAAGGCTAACTAACGAAAATATCACGGCCTACCCTAACCAATTGTTAGGTCAACTGTACGCCCTTGACGATTGGTTAGGTTAGGTAGTTATATTTTCGTTAGTTAGACTTATAAAGCTAACTAAAGAAGGCTGGGGGTGGCTTTCTTTCATTGATCCGATCTTTGTCGTTAATTTTTTAAAAAATGGCCTTAATTTTCCACGTTTCCTATGGAGCGCACTTATCACTTAAAAAGTAAGATAACTTAATTATTACAAACTCAGATAAGGGTAGCAAGATCGTTTTGCTTGACAAAGTCGGTTACCTTGGAAAGGCTTATAGTCTTCTTGATGACAATGCCACTTATGAAAAACTATCTTCCAACTCTCTAACGAACTTACAGCAGAATTTTAATAAAAACACTACTTAAGGATTACCCTGACCAAGCTAAGTGCTTTACAGCATACCTACCAAGTTTATTTTATTTCTATGGCCTTTCGAAGATTCATAAGCCTAATGTTCCACTAAGGCCTATCATATCTAATGCTAATAGTCCCACATATAACTTAGCTAGGTAAACGTTAAGTTTAGAGGCGTAAATTAAACTCGAAAAAGTTTAGGGGCGTAAATTATTGTGTCGTCTATAACAGCTGTCTAAATGTTTTAAACTATTACTTTTTCTTTAGGTTGACTGAATGCCTGGTTAGGTCAACTGTACACCCTTGACAATTGGTTAGGTTAAAGTGATATTTTCGTTAAAACTAATGAAAATATCACGACTTAATCTAACCAAACGTCAAGGGCGTAATGGTTTAAAACAGGGTACTTAACCTAACTTAACCTAACCAATTGTCAAGGGCGTACAGTTGACTTAACGGGGCATTCAGTTAACCTAAACAAAAAGTAATGGTTTAAAACAATTAGACAGTTGTTATAGAACTGAAGGCTAAATTTAAACAAAAGGCACCGTAAAACACCAGAAAAATGTTTTACCTAACCTAACCTAACTTAGCTTAACCTAACCTAATGTCTCCCCATAAAACCTGGATGTAATGGCTGATTATCGACGTCTAGATTTTTTTTTTTTTTTTCGTAGAAAATAACTTACAGTTCCTTGATTTTTATCAGTTTCCTTGAGGTTTCAAGGTGTTCTGAATACGAGTTTATGTTAAATTGTCATAGAATGTCTCCTATCGAAAACGAAGGGAGCATTAAAACGAATATTAACCAAATGTATATCTAAATTGTATATTTCCACTCGTAGGTAATACTTCCGGATGCCACATTAAGAACTCGACGGATTTTATCAACAAAGCTTCTAATATAAACTTGAAAAATAAGCGTCTGATAAGCTTTGGTTTCTTTGTTCACCAAAGTCCCTGTAGATACTACCTTTGAACTTTTAACAAATATCTTTCTGAACTTTATATTAATACAGTATGTGTATACCCAATTCACTTTTTATTGAATTAATAAAACTTTCACAAGCGTATTTTTCATCTGATGGCTCTTTTTATAGACAAAAAGAAGGCCTCAGTATGGGCTCTTCCCTTTCTGCCACTTTGAGTAGCCTATTTATGGAGCTTTTACAGCGTAAATTTCTTACCGGTATAATTGATGGTAAATCTTAAGGAAATGTCATCACCTGCAACATCATACCAAGTTCATTTTTCTAGTAGCATTTGATGTGATTTATTCAAATCTGATATTCATTTGTTGTATAAATGACCCGAAACCCATTTTATTCGAAGTTGAAAATCATAATGTTTCGGCTCAATTGCGTGGTAAGTAAATATAAGATTTGAGTAAATCACATCAAATACTACTATAAAAAAGCATTTTGGTAAACCTAACCTCACCTAACACAATATAATAATTTCTTGTCTTCCCTATAATTACACACGGCACTACAAAGGTCACAGATTTTCTGTAATGGAATTACTCCATGCGCTGCAAAAATTTCTATCGTTTTGCTATCACTTTTTTTAACTATTTCAATTAAATCCTCGAAAGACATCGAACAACCGTCACACTCCATAACTCAAACAAAACTGAATGACTACCTCGCGGTCACAGTGGAAATATATGATGTCACATGATTGGTCGAGCATATGAATGAATAGCAACGAGATATTGTATTTCATAATAACTTGCTTATAACGTATTTGCACAAAAAACAGTACTCTTGAAAAAGTGTTATAACTTATTGTTATATAGATTATAGGCATGTAGTTATTTTTTTCGAAATTCAGGCGATTACATCATCTTAAGATCTTAATTTGATTCTTCAGTTGTTTGGTATCGCTACGTTGATGATGTGTGTTGTTCTGCCAAACAATTTAGGTCCTTATTAAATTTTTAGCAAACTAAATGACAGCTTACCACTGATTAAATTTAGAAGAAGAAGAAGAAGATTCACAAATTCACTTTCTGGATATTTCGGTTATTCGCTCAGCGTAGAATAAACCCTTATTCAATGTCTTTAGAAGAAGCAAGCATTCAAATGCATATGTGCATTGGCTTACTCCTCTCATTCTGTTTCCACAAAGAGAGGTGTTTTAATTGGTTTATTTCTTCGTGCCTTTAGAATCTGTAGCCCTCATTTTATAGATAACGAGGTTTATTTTATCAAAGGCGCTTTTACTAATTTAGGTTACCCTCAGGCTTTTATAAATAAGGCTTTTAAACTCACCAAGAAGAAATTTTATAGTAATACTCCACAACCTTCCCAAGAACAAAAAAGTATTTTAGTTTTGCCTTCAGAATGCCATATGACAAGAATATTTGAGTAATTCTATGAATTTAGTTACCAAGATAAAGTGTACTACCAGAAATTACTTTCACAATGACAAGCTCGGGTTTACCTCAGATAATGCCGGAGTTTATAAAGTTCCATGTGGAAACTGTCACGAAATTTATATTGCGGAACCTATTAATTTTGCTGACAGAAACTATAAACATAAATACAGTCTCAGAATCGGCGACCCCAACTCAGCTTTGCGTTAAAACGAATAATTTTGATCATTTAAGTCAGGAGTGCTCAAACGTTTTTGCAGGTTGGCACACATAAAAAATATTATGATAAAAAATACATAAAACACAAAAAATGTTGTTATCTGGTTTTAATTACAATATTCTTTCTATTAACCGGTCTCTAAAACCTTATCTGGGGGCTACTTGCTGGCACACTGAAATGGCTTCCCGTGCACAAATGTGCCGGGTGCACAGGTTTGAACATCCCTGATTTAAGTGATAGTAACAGCTCAGCTCTTCACTACATACAAAGGACATAAATGAGAGGACACTGACCGAATATTTCTTAATTGAAAATATCGATAACGTCAATAATGATGGAGGTAACTTTTACATTGATCTTCTTTTAAATCAAATGTTAAATAGAGATACCATTTTTAGATCTTTCTTACACCGTTTTCATTTGCCAGATGCATGAGGTTCATGGGCTGTTCTTTCCCTGCAACTTTTATTCAGTTTAGTCTTCTTACTTGAATGAAGAATAGTTGAACTCCTCTAAAAGCTTCGTAATTTTCAGTCTTTTAACTTTTAATTGTTTTTGCTTTTAATTAATTGCAATTTTTAACATATATATATATATATATATATATATATATATATATATATATATATATATATCGGCTACTAATTGATTGTGAGGAAGATGCAGTTCAATAAAAAAGAAGACCATCAGAGAAATAATAAGCATTCTTAATTCTTTAATTCATATCAACGTTTTGGAAAAATCTAATTCTATCTTCAGGACTAAAAGTGGATGAATAATCAATTTAATAATACAAACAACTTAAGTTGCAATAGCGTATACACACACACACACACACACACACAAAACGACAACTTAAAATTAAAGTTTTCAGGGAGGGCTAGAAAAGACAAATATAAAAATATTTAAATTACAAGATTTAGAATTAAAAACAACAGGTAAATAAATCAATTAAAAATATGACAGTTCTGCTGATGACTCATCAGAATTAAGGTCCGGTTTTAATTTGTAAGTGAACAGAGACTCCATAATTTTAAGCTTGAGATCAGAACGACTACCGCTAGTAGACTGAAATTTGACTGAGAGATTGGGTGGTTCTTACTGAGTACATGGTTGCGTATATGGAAGTTTGGTAATTTACTGAGAGGTTGGCTCGTTCGGTTCGAAGTAATTTGATAAGGTGTTCGTAGATGCGGGATTTTACTGTAGGTGTCTTTTCATTTTATCAATATATGACCCCACACAGATGACACACTCGTACTGATAAACTATGTAAAACTAGAGAAATATAGGAATAATGTCCTTATATTTGAAGAAATATATCCACAATTACGCATCAGAATAATTTTTAATCCATCTAAGTCAGTTTACCACTTATTCAAATATAAAGATATTATATCTACATTTCTCCAGTCTTCAATAGTTTATCAGCACAATTGTAACAGTACAAGTTTAACCACAGTGTGAAAACATATATAGGTAAAACGAAAAGGCACCTAAAATCCAGCATTTACGAACATCTTGGCAAGTCATTTCGAACAAACATACATTCTATCCTACTCTCCTTTTGCTGAAATCTCCATTTTACGAGATTTCAATGTTCACCACCACCTTTGGATTGCCTTCCATTTTATTAACATCCCTGGTGAATTAACTTACAACTTTTCTATCCTGAATCACCTAGAGCAGATTGTGCAGCACCCTACTCGTATCCCCGATAGCCTTGGAGATAGACCAAACATTCTACATTTCTTTCTTTCCTCTCATCATTCTTCTTACACTGTCAAACTCTTTTCTCTGTTTGGCTCCTCCGAACACAATCTTATATTTGTTTCCTGCCCTATCGCTCCAATTCGACCTTTGGATCTTCTCAAGATTGGGAGGCCCTTAGGCGGTACTGCTCTGATTTCCCATGGAATGATTTACGGCTTCCGTGGCCGGTGACCTTCCGAGTGTGCTGAGCGCATCACGGAGGTGATTCTCTCGGGCATGGAGGCGTACATTCCATTTTCTATTCCTACTACTAATGCAAAAAACCTTGGTTTAACTTTACTTGCTCCAATGCTATCCGCAACAGAAAGGAGGCTCTCTTCTCCTGACAAAGCTGAACTTTTCGCTCAAACTTTCGCCTCCAACTTAACCCTAGACGATTCCAGTGCTGCTCCTCCATCTCCTCCTCTCTCTGACTTTATGATGTCTGAAATTAGAATCCCTTCAAAAGATGTTTTTTCTGCCCTATCTGGGCTCAACTCTGGGAAGGCGTACAGTCCTGATGGTGTTCCTCCTCTTCTTTTCAAGAACTGTGTTTCTGTGCTGACACCTTGCCTAGGCAAACTCTTTCGTCTTTTTCTTTCAACTGGCACTTTTCCTTCCTGGTGGAAGTTCGCTTTCATTCAGCCTGTCCCAAAAAAGGGTCACCGCTCTCAACCCTCCAAATATCGTTCAATTGCTTTGATTTCTTGCCTTTATAAAGTTTCTGAGTGTATCCTTAATGGGAAGATTCTTAAACACCTCTCTTCTCACAATCTTCCTTCAAATCGTCAGTATGGGTTCCGCAAGCGTCACTCTACTGGCGATCTTCTTGCATATCTCTCTGTCTCTTGGCCAGCCTCCTTTTGGGATTTCGGTGAAACCTTTTCTGTTGCGCTAAATATATCAAAAGTTTATGATAGAGTCTGGCACAAATCTTTAATATCCACACTGCCGTTTTTCGGTTTCTATCCTTTTATCTGTGTCTTCATCTCTATTCTGGCTGATCTATAGCTGGGGTTGTAGATGGCCATTGTTCTTCTCCTAAAGCTATTAACAGTGGTGTTCCTCAGGGTTCTGTCCTGCCACCCACTCCTTTCCTTTTATTTATCAATTATCTATTAAGGCGCACTTCTTGTCCTATCCATTTCTATGAAGATGATTCCACTCTTCACTTCTCAAAAGTCACTCCATGATTCGCGTAGGACAGCTATGATACACCTGACCTCTGGTCTTTCTGCTATCTCTGATTGGGACAGGGAAAACTTTGTGGTTTTCAATGGCTCAAAAACTCAGTTCCACCATGTCTACTCATTACAATCTTCCACACGACTATCCCCTTACCTTCAACAACACAGAACGCAATCCTTCCTCTTCTCTCAACATTCTTAGCGTTTCCTTATCTCATGATTTTTCTTGAAAAGATCACATATATTCTCTTTCCAAAACAGTTTCTAAGTGGTTAGGTTAGGTTTGTTGTGCAGTTTCTTCACCCCCGCTTAGTTGCTCTTTCTGTATAGGTGTCTTGTCCGCCCCTGTATTGAGTACGTTTGTCATGTGTGGGATGGCTCAACCCACACAGCCGTACTTGACCAGGTGGAATCAAAGGCTTTTCGCCTCATCAATATTCTCTCTCTCTCTCTCTCTCTCTCTGGGAAGACAGGACTGCTGATGCTGAAGGGAGGAGGCTAGTTGACTTTGCTGATGAGAACTTCCTCACTCAGTGGGTCAATGAGCCTACACGAGGCGAAAGCGTTCTAGACTTAGTATTCACGACCGAAGACAACCTCGTCACTGGCCTCACCGTTGACGAATCGTTGGGCGGGAGTGATCAGGGTCTGATTAGGTTCCGTGTGTGCGTACCTCGGGTGAAGCGTAGTAACTCGAGAGGCAGTAAGCTCGATCTCCGGCGGGCGGACTTTGTTAGCCTCAGGGATAGCGTAGGTGAGATGGGGTTCGAGGTAGGCGGCGATGTTGAGGGAGTGTGGAGTGCATTCCGGGACGAGTTTATGGTGCTGCAGTCTGCTGCCATACCCTCAAAACCGGTCACCCCTGCTTCAACGCAGCCTAAGTGGTTCAATCGTGACATCGCTTCGGCTATCCGAAATAGGAAAGTAGCGTATAGGAGGGCGAAGGCCAATCGTTCCCATGAGAACACTGAAGCGTATGTCCGCCTGTGTAGGGAAGTGAAGGCGAAGGTTAGGCCAGAGAAACGTAACGAAAAACTACGGGTGGCAAGCCTCTGCAAGGGGAACCCTAAGGAGTTCTTCAGTTATGTTAATAGTGGAAAGCTCATTAGAAGCATGATAGGTCATTAAAGGACCGAAGCGGCGTTCTGCGGACCTCCGACGCGGACATCGCTAATGTGCTTAATGAGTACTTTGCGGGAGTGTTCACCAGGGAGGATACCCGCGTCATCCCCGAGCCAGGCGTGAGGCACGAAGGTGCTGGCCTGGATAGTGTTCGATGTACCGCGACAGTCGTTGCCGATAGAATAGACAAACTGAGCGCGTTTAAGGCTCCTGGGCCAGACCAGTT
The DNA here is from genome assembly GCA_023014485.1 of Bathynomus jamesi. Classification (NCBI taxonomy): domain Eukaryota; kingdom Metazoa; phylum Arthropoda; class Malacostraca; order Isopoda; family Cirolanidae; genus Bathynomus; species Bathynomus jamesi. The sequence continues at coordinate 24,102 of JAJOZX010001861.1, forward strand.
TCTCCCCAGAGTGTTGCGAGAAGTGCGCGACCAGGTGGCTCCCCACCTGGCTACAGTCTTCAACAAATCGTTGGAGACGGGCCAGGTGCCTGGTGACTGGAGGGAAGCCAACGTGACCCCTATCTTTAAGAAAGCGGATCACGGAAGTCCAGGGAACTATCGTCCCATTAGTCTCACTTCAGTTGTAGGTAAATTATTAGAGGGGATAATAGCGGATAGGATCGTTGACCATTTGGATTTCTACAAGCTGCTTGGGGACTCCCAACATGGGTTTAGACGGCATAGGTCGTGTCTCACCAACTTGCTCGAGTTTTTCCACGTCATGTTGAGTGAGTATGATAAGAGTAGGGCGATTGATATACTTTATCTCGACTTTCAGAAAGCCTTTGATAAGGTACCTCACCGCCGGCTAATGGCGAAAGTGCGCGCGCTGGGTATCGGTGGGGAAATAGGTAGGTGAATTGAAAACTGGCTGAGGAATATGCGGCAGAGGGTTGTAATTAAAGGGGCTAGTTCGGGTTGGGCCTCGGTCACTAGTGGGGTTCCTCAGGGTTCCGTTTTGGGGCCACTGTTGTTTATCATTTACATAAATGATATCGACGGTGGCATCGTCAGTCGGATCGCCAAATTCGCTGATGACACCAAGCTTGGGGCCAATGTTGGGACGCCCGAAGCGATCGAGGAACTGCGTGCGGACCTAGGTAGGATAGGAGAGTGGTCCGAAAAATGGCAAATGCCGTTTAACTTGGGTAAATGCAAAGTGATGCACATTGGCTACGCCAATCCGAAGTCGGAGTACTCGATGTTGGGGAGTAATATCGAGGTGACTGATTTAGAAAAGGACTTGGGTGTGCTAATTAGCGGCGACCTTAAGTTTACAAAACAGTGCGTAGAGGTGGAAAAGAAAGCCCAGAAGCTATTGGGTTATATCAGGAGGCAATTTCAGTTTCGGAACAAGGAGATTGTGCTCTCTCTGTACAATTCCCTAGTTCGGCCGCACCTGGAGCATGCTGTGCAGTTCTGGTCGCCCACCCTCAGGAAAGATATTGAGAGGCTGGAGCGAGTGCAGGCGAGGGCCACAAAGTTAATCCCTTCCGTTAGGCATATGGGCTACAATCGACGGTTACGCGCCCTGAACTTGTTTTCGCTTGAAAATCGGAGGCTGCGCGGTCAACTGATCCAGGTTTTCAAGCTCTTACGCGGGTTCAACGATGTCGATTTTAGAAGCATGTTTAGTTTAAATGATAACCCAACTCGCAACAATGGTTGGAAGTTGGATTTGAAACGGTTTAGGACTAGTGTGTGTGGGAATTACTTTACGTATAATATCTGTGACACATGGAACAGGTTACCTTCGGAAGTTGTGAACAGTTCCTCTGTGGATCAGTTCAAGAAAAGGTTAGACCAAATCTTGCACACTATTTGAGTGTGTACAAAATTTTCCCTGGCACCCGTTGCCATTGGTACCTCCTCGGTATGGGCCGCAAGGCCTTTTGAGGTACTTCTCTGCCTTGTAACTCTCTCTCTCTCTCCCTCTCTCTCTCCTGCGTAATGTTGCCTCACTGTCTCTTTACTATCGCTATTATAACGGACACTGCTCTTCTAAACTCTCTAACTGCGTGCCTCCTCCTATGAGGAGAGCACGCAACACCAGATTTTCGACACATTCTCATTCTTTTTGTTGTCCAACTCTATAATGCAAGAGTTAATCGGTATTTTCAATCTTTCATCTACTCAACCGGTGAGCTCTGGAACAATCTTCCTCAATTCATCTTTCCTCCTGTCTATGAACTTGAATCGTTCAAACGCAGTGTCCAAGCATCTCGAAAAACCTGGACCTTAATTTTGGCTCTCTTCTTCTTCAATGGGGAAGGCGTTTTTGTGGGCATTCGCCCTTGTCCCATCTTTCCTGCATAAAAAAGCACACCCGTCACTAAATCACCTAACTCTCACGTACGCAAAAACAACAACAACCACATTTACACAATAACAACTACCGAACCACTCATTCAAATTTCACTGTACTCACCGACAGTACTTTTGTTCTCAAGTTTAAAATTATGGAATCTCTATTCATTTATAATTTACAACCGGATCTTAACTCTGACGAGTCCTCAGTAGAACTGTTATATTTTTATTTGATATATCTATGTATTGTTTTATGTTGAATTTAGTAATTTAATTATTTTTGTACTTGACTTTTTCCAGCCCTCCATGAAATTTTGAATTTTAAGGTGTTGTTTTTGCGTGTCTGTGTTCACATTACTGTAAGTTAACGTATTTGTATTTTTAAATTGGTCATTCATCCTTTTTTAGCCCTGAAGATGGAAAGAATTTATTTCGAAACATTTTTATGAATTAAAGAATGAAGAATGTTCATTATCTCTCTGGTGTTCCTCTTTATTATTAAGCTGTGTTTTGCCCACAATCAATCAGTAGCCGATGTGTATATATATATATATATATATATATATATATATATATATATATAAATAAAATGCATCGTTAAACTGTGATGGAGAAACTTACGTCTGAGAAAAGAGAAGAAAGAAGAGGAAGTAAACTGTGCAGAATTTGTTGCTCAAAATCGGTAACTTAAAATTGAAGAACTTTGTCGTCGTAATATGTTCCGTTTCCGCATATCCTGTATTACTTCCAGAAGTCCCGTTTTCAGTCCCGGTACATCTATTATCCCGAGTGTTCTTCTCGTTTCCTGAGACCACTTCCTCTTTCTTCATGCCAACTGGTTTTGTGATCACTCTTAGGTCAGCTTTAAGGACAGTGAATGTCATGTTGGTTTGTGGATTTGTAAGGTTTGTGTTGTTTTGTATGGTGTGTGCGTGTGTGTGTGTGTTTTCAGAAATGCATTTCAAGACTAGTGATGAGAGAGTTAATTTCAAGGTTGATTTAGCGATGGTCTCGATTTGATTACGGATTCGTGGAAGGAAGACGAACCATTCCGATGATCAGTTTTAATTATTGACCAGATCAACGTGAAAATGCAGTTAGTGCAAATAATTTGTAATTAGTGTGTGAAATTCAAAAGCCGTTTTCGATTCCATCTGCGAAGGATAGAGAGGAGAAAATGTTAACACCAAAAACAGCATATCTCTCTCTCTCTCTCTAAAAAAAATAACAAATACCCTGTCAAGTGTTTCAAAGGTTTTCTTATATATATATATATATATATATATATATATGTATATATATATATATATGCTACACTCAGACCGTGCATGGAACAAGGAACTCTTCTAGGATAATTAAATCCACTATAGTCCGAATAAGTAATGGTAAATGACAAATACCATAGTTTTTCTTTTTCATGATGCTAGCCCGACGTGGGCAACGGGTCACTGGCAAAGAGGTCCCATAAATATAGCTTCCCTCACCAGCTATCTGCAAAGCAGACAGGATCCAGCTTTGGGACATGGATCTAGGGTTTAAGGCAGCCTAGCCCAGCTACATTTAGAACCTCAATATAAGCAAAAAACTCGCTGCCTTCACGTCAGATTGAATACATCAAAGAAAAAGGGGTAACTATTATATTTTTAGCCAAAAAACAAAACTTAAACCTCAACTGGCAGAAGTGAGCGTCCACTTTTCAAGGCACATAACATGTCCGTTTCAAGATGGGAATGAACTCGGAATGGTTTTTTATGATACACACAGACCGTGCATGGAACAAGGAACTCTTCTAGGATAATTAAATCCACTATAGTCCGAATAAGTAATGGTAAATGACAAATACCATAGTTTTTCTTTTTCATGATGCTAGCCAAAAGAAAAAAAAAACTATGGTATTTTGTCATTTACCATTACTTATTCGGACTATAGTGGATTTAATTATCCTAGAAGAGTTCCTTGTTCAATGCACGGCCTGTGTGTATCATAAAAAACCTCAGGGAACCATTCTGAGTTCATTCCCATATATATATATATATATATATATATATATATATATATATATATATATATATATATATATATATATATATATATATATATATATATATAACGGGTGTGCGATTAAAAAAAGGGTATATTTTAAAAGGCTATAAAATCAACATTTGTCATTTAATTTTGACAAAACTTCTACACAATAAAACATATGTATTTATCTATATGCAAACAAGTTTTCAGACTAAAATATCAAATAATTCAAATTCTATCAACATTTAACGAAAGAGTATGATTTTTCTACTTAACATGCAAAAATTATTAAACCTTTTTAATATTTTTTTATAAAAATAATTTTTAACGTAAAATTTACCTGAAATTATTAAAATTGTTCGAAATGCTTTCCTTCCATTTTAATAATTTTTTATTCTTGGCCAGAATTCATGTATGGCTTGATTTACTTGTTCCTGTGGAAGCTCTTCCCATTTTTGAATGATAATCTCGCGTAAATGAGCGACATCTTTTATTCTAGTCCTGTAGACTCGCTCTGCTAAGTTCTCCCATATTCAGGCCAAGAATAAAAAGTTATTGAAATGGAAGGAAAGCATTTCGAACAATTTTTTTAATAATTTCAGGTAAATTTACGTTAAAAATTATTTTTATGAAAAAAATATTAAAAAAGTTTAATAATTTTTACATGTTAAGTAGAAAAATCATACTCTTTCGTTAAATGTTGATGGAATTTGAATTATTTGATATTTTAGTCTGAAAACGTTTTTGCATATAGATAAATACATATATTTTATTGTGTAGAAGTTTTATTAAAATTAAATGACAAAAGTTGGTTTTATAGCCTTTTTAAAATGTACCCTTTTATTATGGCACACCCGTTGTGTATATATATATATATATACACGAGGGTAATTCAATAAGTATCCGCATTTTTTTTATTTTCACAATTTTATTTTCACATCTGATAGATTATAAACACACCACTTCTCAACATAATCTCCCTGTTTCTCAATACACTTAGTCCAGCGATCTACAAGCTTCCTAATGCCATCACAAAAGAATGTTTTTGGCTGTGTGCGTAGCCAGTCATGCACCGCCTCCTTCAGGTCATCATCGCCTTGGAATCGCTGACTTCTCAAAGTGTCTTTTAGTGGTCCAAACAAGTAAAAATCCGAAGGTGCCAGGTATACACTGTAGGCTGGATGGTCGAGAACTTCAAATTTAAGTTCTTGAAGGCATTTTCTAGTCTGTGCAGCGGTATGAGGGCGCGTATTGTCGTGTAACAGAATAACACCTTCCGACAATCTCCCTCTCCGTTTTGTGCGAATTGCTTGCTTTAACTCATTCCGAAGCCGAAGCATGCCAGAATACGATGCACTTGTTACTGTAGTTCCACGCTCTAGATGATGTTCAAGGATCGGGTCTCGTGTATCCCAAAACAGTGTTAGCATAACTTTACCTGCTGACAGCTGCGCTTTGAACTTCCTTGTAACGGGAGATGTTGGATGCTTCTATTGCATGGTCTGTCGTTTGCTTTTTGGTTCATAGTGATGGATCCAGGGTTCATCTGCAGTGATAATGCGCTCCAAAAGAGTTTTCACCTTCATTATGATACCGTGCCAAAAGACGAGAGCAAACGTCCATACGATTAAGCTTGTACTCTTCTGTCAACTGTTTTGGCACCCATCTTGTACAAACCTTGTGAAAGCCAAGAATGTCATGAACTATCGAATAGGCTGACCCTTGACTGATGTCTAATGAAGATGCAATTTCTTTTATTGTTAAGCTTCTGTCATCGAAAATCATGGCTCTGGCTTCTTCCTGCTTGAATCCACTCGTACACACTTCGCCTTGGAACGCATTATTCCCGTACTGAGCACATAAACGCGTGTGAATTTGAGCTCCTTTCACACCTTCTGCCCACAAAAAACGAACCACGGATCTCTGTTCTTCCAGAGTACAAATTGAAAGCGGCGCAGCCACGCTCACATGCTCACTACTCGTACGATATGTGACAGCTACATGTAGCCTAAATAAGCCTAATACTGTTGCTAGCCTAAATAAGCCTACACTGTTGCTAGCCTAAATAAGCCTATATATCTCAGTTTGGCTCGTTATTACGAGTATATATTATATATATATACTATATTATCAGTAAAATAGAAAGTGCGGATACTTATTGAAGTACTCTCGTGTGTGTGTGTATATATATATATATACACACATAGCGTGGGAGTAAAGTATTTAAGGATTTTATACATAGTGCAACTATTTAGTTAACAAAATTATTCAGATTATTATACAACAGTATTCAAATGAGGAAACAAATCAAACAAAAAGTCTATAAGAATTTTATTCATACAAATATTTTGTTAAATTATTATTTAATCTTCAGAGTTCCCCATCGATAACGTAAATTTTGACAAATTGTTCACTTTTGATAATAGTAATACTCGTAATAACGGATTTAAGTTGCGTGGCAGACGTTTCATTACTAATATCGCTAAAAACTTCTTTACGTTTAGTAATTGATAAATGGAATAATCTTCCCGCGCCCGTCGTAAACTCTACCAGCGTTAATGTGTTTAAGAACCGTCTTGACAGACATTTTAAAAATATTAACGTCGTTTAAAATAAATTAAAAAAAAACAATTAGCAACAGGAGCTCTGGTGGTGGTGGTCGAGGATGAGTCTGTTGACGATAAATGCCAGCTTAAAAAAAAAAAAAAAAATTAGACTAACACGAACGTAGATGTAGCTCGTAGCGTAAACTAACCCACTTTTTGTTTAACTTTACCTACTTTTTTTTTTTTTTCTTATCCTCTCCTTTGCATGTCTGTAACTCTCTTTTCTTGCATGTTTGTAGTTTGCATGGTATGACAGTGAGTTAAGACTGTGTTTGCATGGTTTGTAAGCGTTCTTATTTTACTTCTTTTCATCTTCGCCCCTCTCCTATTCTCTCCGACAATTTTTCTGACTTGTCGGCAGTGGCCGGCGGATGATGATGGTGAGTCTTTTTTCTCCTTTTCTGAATGACTGTTAACCCACGAGTGATAGGTGTTCGTCCTTACTTAACCCCTTATTCTCTTCTCTTCTCTTAACCCCCTACTCTTTCCTTTCTCTCGGGCTAACCTTAGAGTAGATCTTAGGGTCTTTGTTAGCCTTAGCTTCTGTAGATCTGTAGATCCGCTCTCTGTGAAACTCTTCATTGTTCTTCTGAACAATCGAGTGGGATCCTTTTCAGTTGTTCATCTATTCTGCGGCGAAGGGTATTCACATTTCAATAGATAAAACCAGGAGTGTAGAGTTTGTCACGCAAATAAGCCCAAAGCCAGAAATCACATAGGGTTGAATCAGGTGATCTGTGGCTGGTCACTCGATGGGATTTCACGGTCCAAGCCATCTTCCTCCAACGTTCGTATCCAGAATCTCACAGGCAGCTGCAGAGTAATGTCGCGGTGTTGCATCAAGTTGATAAAGCCAATTCGTGCTAACGCCATTAGTAAACTGTGGCAAAACTTTGTCTCTCAATACCTGGCAATAGCGTTTTTCATCCATCGTATCTCTCGATATGTCAAATGCACGCCCAAACTTTGTGTAGCCATTTTAACGGATTTACCCAATCGAATTTTGGGATTTTTTTCGCCCAGTAGTGAACGTTGTGTTTGTTTCCTTTACTCGTTAAACCGAACAGGCATTTATCTGAAAATTCGATCTTTCGAAGGAACTCTTTTGAAGGAAAGCTCAATCCTGCGTTGATATAAGATTGATATGAAAATCTAATCTAAAAACTTTCAGTACAAACAATGTTAATAACGGTTAAGTATCTACTCGGCACCAGTTCATCCTCGATAGACTATTTTAAATAGCCGCATTCCTCAACCTGAATCCATTATTAGGCGTACGCGCAGATGATTATACGTTATCCTGATCCCATACTTGAGCATGTTTATATTGTGATAATTGATGAGTTTATGAAGAGAAGAACAGGAACTTAGAGAATATTTAGAAGACACTTCCCGCGAGAAGTATCATTCGCTTTGGGACGCTGGTCTTGAGCGTTACAAACCCTCCCTCACCTTCACCGTTCATCCGGCGTAGCTCTTTCTATATACAGAAAGCAACTGTTGTCACGATTTAAAGGATTTCCTTATCCTTTCTTAAAATTATTTATGAACTCTGATTTGTATTCAATTAAAAAATACTTGCAAAAAGAATAAACAAATGCTAAGTGCACATTCAATACAATATAGTTTGCCATTTCATAATGTTGTAATAATAAACGATCGTGTAGTCGAGCAGGCTTTTGAATCTCTGTTCAAAAATTAAGAATAGTGAAAATGTCACAATCAACTGTAAAATAGGAACAAAAATAACCCTAAACGCACTTAAGGCTCTGTATATCGAGGACAGAAGAACCTAATACATTAAACGGGTCATTATTTCTAGAGTGTATTGCTTGCATAATACAAAGCAATGAGGATGTATCTAGTTCCACAATTACTTTTGAGTTTACTATACTAACGAAGAAATAATGTCTTGACATGATTTTAATAATTTGTATGTATATGTAATGTATTATTATTATTATTATTATTTCTAGAAAGAAATGTATTACGTAATTCCACCATTAACTCTAAGTTTACTAATACAAAATAAAATATATGTTAATAAACATTTTATGTACATGTAATGTATTATTATTATTAGTTCTAATTTTATATTGAATGTATTATATAAAGCTATGAGAATGTAATTAATTCATCCATTATTTGTAAGTTTACTAATCAAAATAAACTCTTGGCATGTTAAGAAATAGTGTGTGCAGATGTGTTTCTATTTACGGCTCATTCATTTTTAAATTATGCTTAAATATTCGTCTCAATAAGATGACTGTTTGCGTGCCCCACACCAAATGAGGCGGGATGTTGGTAAAGGGTAGGGATGCCAGACGTCCCGTATTTTACGGGACAGTCCCGCATTTGATCTAAAAATCCCGCGTCAAAAATGTCCCGCGTCAAAAATGTCCCGCAAAAAATATTTTTTAAGCAAATTTTTTAGGGATGAATTGATTTAGAATTTCAATATTATGTATAATAATTTCAACTTATTCACGGTGTTTAATTGTTAAATATTATTGTAATAAAATTTTTCTAATTTTGTTTGTTGTAACCGTTGAAGAAATCTAGTTTCAATTTGAAAAAAAATTTGGTCTTAAAAAAAACCAGAAATATTTTTGTCCCGCATGGGCATTTGAAAAATCTGGCAACCCTAACTTAGTGACATAAGTCAATATTACTAAAGAATACAATAACTCTTGTATTAGTTTTCAGTTATATTGTTATAGTTTTTGACCTAATACAAAATTACAATAACAAACATAACTTTTGAATCGCTCATTTCTCAAAAAAAAAAATTTTTTAAATCAGCGTAAAAATCTACATTAAATATCGTATTTTCAACAAAATCGGAAACAGTACATGAAACGGAAACGATCCCGATACAATACTGTCTTTAATGTCAGCGGGTATGGCTACATTCATTATTATAAACAGCAAAAGAGTTAATACTGTACCTCTTGGAACGGAACTGATGTCTTATGAGACATCAAATTTAACTCCATTTACTACCACTCTTCGTTCTTTGGGTCAAAAAGTGAAATAGCTTAATAAACTTAGAATTTCTTGGGCAAAATTAAATGATAGCGTTAACTAGCTGAAGATTAAATATGAAAAATTGACGTGAAGGTGTGTGCTTCAACTTACTTGGAAAATTCAATTGAAAATAAATTCAGTGTCGGGGGTGGTAATTTTATTTTGCTTACAAACAGCGCTGAGCACTAAGGAAGCAACAAATTTTGAGTCGGAGTGTCAGAATCCAAGTATTGTAGGAAAAAATGAAACGAAGATAAAAATTTACATAGTTTGGATAGTGATTTTTTTTTCCCCCAAGAAATTTCATGAAACGAAAACTAATTTTTGCGTACCAAGCACTAAAATCGAAAGTATTGAACGAGAAAATAAGAATTTAAAAGTAGAAACATTCAATCTGTTTTTAAGCTCGCACGAGGGTGGGGGGAGGAACGATCCGTGTAATTTTAACAGTAAGACCGAGGATTTGTTAGCTGAATGCCATAATTTCATCAAAACTGTAAAAGAAAAGGAAAAGTCGAATAACCTCTTAATTTGTGGGAATAGAGCAATATATGTACAGTTGCCTGCACATGTAATGTTCCTCGCCTCACAGGCGACTCCGTACATGTGACAACGCCGCAGTGTTAGTCAAGGTAGCAAAAACTGGGGGAAGGTGGGGTGGAGTGGGGACAACCGAATCCAACAACATATAACACAGATATATACATCTAAAGGACAACTGAATGTGCAGTCATTGACATACAGGGAATTATAATGTAGGGTTGCCAGATTTTTCAAATGCCCATGCGGGACGAAAATTTTTTTTTTTTTTTTTTAAGACCAAATTTTTTTTCAAATTGAAACGATTTCTTCAACGATTTGTTCAAAATATCCAAAGCATGGTTTGGTTTCAAAGATGTTGTTGAAAACTTCTTGGGAGACTACAAAATTTTTTCTGAGTTTTTTTTTTTTTAAGACCAAATTTTTTTCAAATTGAAACGATTTCTTCAACGATTTGTTCAAAATATCCAAAGATTAGCTACGAGAAAACAAAGGAAGGTGTTTTTATAGGTCCTCAGATTAGAAAGTTATTGACAGACGATCATTTCCTGAACACAATGACCAATAAAGAAAAAGAAGCATGGCTTGGTTTCAAAAATGTTGTTGAAAACTTCTGAGGAGACTACAAAAATTTTTCTTTTTTTTTTTTTAAGACCAAATTTTTTTCAAATTGAAACGATTTCTTCAACGATTTGTTCAAAATATCCAAAGATTAGCTACGAGAAAACAAAGGAAGGTGTTTTTATAGGTCCTCAGATTAGAAAGTTATTGACAGACGATCATTTCCTGAACACAATGACCAATAAAGAAAAAGAAGCATGGCTTGGTTTCAAAAATGTTGTTGAAAACTTCTGAGGAGACTACAAAAATTTTTCTGAGGTTTTTTTTTTTAAGACCAATTTTTTTTCAAATTGAAACGATTTCTTCAACGATTTGTTCAAAATATCCAAAGATTAGCTACGAGAAAACAAAGGAAGGTGTTTTTATAGGTCCTCAGATTAGAAAGTTATTGACAGACGATCATTTCCTGAACACAATGACCAATAAAGAAAAAGAAGCATGGCTTGGTTTCAAAGATGTTGTTGAAAACTTCTTGGGAGACTACAAAATTTTTTCTGAGGTTTTTTTTTTTAAGACCAAATTTTTTTTCAAATTGAAACGATTTCTTCAACGGTTACAACAAAAAATTAGAAAAATTTTATTACAATAATATTTAATTAAACATCGTGAATAAGTTGAAATTATTATACATAATATTGAAATTCTAAATCAATTCATCCCTTTTACATGAACATCTAGTTGAACCAAATAAAATCCTCCTACCACCCTTGCACATTAAGTTAGGCTTGATGAAGCAGTATGTCAAAGCATTGAATAGAGAAGGTGAGTGTTTCAAGTACATTTGTTCAAAATATCCAAAGATTAGCTACGAGAAAATAAAGGAAGGTGTTTTTATAGGTCCTCAGATTAGAAAGTTATTGACAGACGATCATTTCCTGAACACAATGACCAATAAAGAAAAAGAAGCATGGCTTGGTTTGAAAGATGTTGTTGAAAACTTCTTGGGAGACTACAAAATTTTTTCCGAGGTTTTTTTTTAAGACCAAATTTTTTTTCAAATTGAAGCGATTTCTTCAACGGTTACAACAAACAAAATTAGAAAAATTTTATTACAATAATATTTAACAATTAAACATCGTGAATGAGTTGAAATTATTATACATAATATTGAAATTCTAAATCAATTCATCCCTAAAAAATTTGCTTAAAAAATATTTTTTGCAGGACATTTTGAACGCGGGATTTTGACGCGGGATTTTTGGATCAAATGCGGGACTGTCCCGTAAAATACGGGATGTCTGGCAACCCTACACTAAGTATTTGTGTAAATAGATTTCGACCGTTATTTTTCTGCCCGGTTAGGTCAACTGAATGCCCGAGTAGGTCAACTGTACGCCCTTGATGATTGGTTAGGTTAAGTCGTGATATTTTCGTTAGTTTTAATGAAAATATCACAACTTAACCTAACCAATCGTCAAGGGCATACAGATGACCTAACTGGGTATTCAATTAACCTAACCGGGCATTCAGTTGACCCTTTAAGGACTGAAGGTACAAATTGCTAACGTTTCAAATACAAGCATTCATAACTTAACCCTACAAAAAATTCAGGGCTTAAAGGGTTAACCTAACCTAACCTAACCTAACTTTTGAACCACTCATTTCCCCCCAAAAAAGACAACATTTTTAAATCAGCGTAAAAATCTACATTAAATATCTTATTTTCAACAAAATCGGAAACAGTACATGAAACGGAAAAAATCCTTGTATCGTGCTTCGCCGATGACACAAAGATAAATATAAAATGAAGGTGAGAAAAATTACAAAATGACATCGGAACATTATTCAGATGAAAGGAAGACAACAGTATGAAGGTCAATGAAGAAAATTTTCAACTTATTAGATATGGTAATAAATGTCCCACGCTTCTAGCTTCCTCGCCTGCTGGTACCGAGAAATCAGATCCGGGCAGCGGGGCTAGCTCCGCTACCATCCATTCGAGATGTCGTGGCCCTCTGTCTAATTTACTTTTTATAAACTTCTGCAACATTCGTGGCCTTTCTTCTCATCTTTTTCCGAGGAAAAACCATATAAATAATTTCTGTTTGAGCCTTAAAAGAGGTAGAAAAACTCTTGCCTTCTTCCTTTTCTATTCATTTTCTTCATTAAATTTAAAGTGTGAAACAAGACTAGAATCATCAATTTTTCTTATGTTTCTCGCAGTTTCTTCTTAAATTTCGATTTATTTAAAACACGTCAAAAATTCAAGTTCTCTTAACTCGAATATATTTGGATAGGGCCCCATCAGAGATTGGAGACCAACCTTCAGGTCTGTAATCTGGGTAACCACCCGCTAGACGCACCCTCGAGACTAGCGCGCATGACATTAATGAATAATCCAAATACCCTGGGACTGATTTTATATATATATATATATAAAATCAGTCCCTGGGTATTTGGAATGGATGGTAGCGGAGCTAGCCCCGCTGCCCGGATCTGATTTCTCGGAACCAGCAGGCGAGGAAGCTAGAAGCGTGGGACATTTATTACCATATCTAATAAGTTGAAAATTTTCTTCATTGACCTTCATACTGTTGTCTTCCTTTCATCTGAATAATGTTCCGATGTCATTTTGTAATTTTTCTCACCTTCATTTTATATTTATCTTTGTGTCATCGGCGAAGCACGATACAAGGATTTCTCTTGATTTCTCTTGTTGAGGGACCCCAAGAATATTTTGGCCCCAGGGCCCAAAAGTCCTTAATACGGCACTGGCTATAGGAGGCACCGCTCGGCAGAGAAATCTCTTTAAATGGGGGTTATAAAGACAGAGAGGATCCCCTAACCCAAGATGCTGCCTCCCTACATCCCATCACTCTGTGTGGGTGATGAGATTTACCCAAATAAAAAGTAAACTATATTATATATATATATATATATATATATATATATAATATATAGTTTACTTTTTATTTGGGTAAATCTCATCACCCACACAGAGTGATGGGATGTAGGGAGGCAGCATCTTGGGTTAGGGGATCCTCTCTGTCTTTATAACCCCCATTTAAAGAGATTTCTCTGCCGAGCGGTGCCTCCTATAGCCAGTGCCGTATTAAGGACTTTTGGGCCCTGGGGCCAAAATATTCTTGGGGTCCCTCAACAAGAGAAATCTTCGAGTTATGGAAATTAATAAAACCATTTATTTCTAAATCAAATAATGCAAGTTTTACACAAATATCAAGCTGCTACAATTAAACCAAACCAATTACACAACTACAAGTCCAGTAATAATCTACCAAAGTTGGTCACAAAATCATCCACCATCAGTATACAAAAGTTTTTTGAGCTGCTTCATATCACTAAATTTTCCAATCACAAGCTCAGTATTTAAATTCTGCAAAATATTCTTTTCTATGCATAACAATGACAGACTTTGCAATTTCTTTTAGGTTAGCATTTGACGTTTAACATTTTTAATCATGCTTAAATAGAAAAAGAACGCTCCACAGTTGCATTTGATATCATCAAACACAAATAAATGTGATAAGCAATGAAAGCATTTGGGAAACAGCCCTTAATTTGTGAATTTCCTGTAGTACTCCTAATGGGCGAGTGTCAGCTAAAGCGTTTTGTTTGACAAACAGTACAAAATGCTGAAACTCAAATGGGAAGCTGTCCTCAAAATCATTTGGGTAATGGACTAGCCAGATTTTTTGTTGCTTTTAATGTTTCCTCTGAAGTTAGTTGAGAGATATTGTTGGGCATTCCAAATTTATCATTGATATCATTATAAACATCGGCCCCTAAAACAGCTGGACCATGGGGCCTGTCCCCCCCTTGCCCCCTTTAATACGCCACTGCCCATAGCACTGTGATGTATGAAAGACTCAGTATGGTCACTTGCCTCATAGACACCTAGAAATGGGAGACCCTGAATGGGTGTACATTCAAATACTCTATACAGTCTTTGCGTGTAACTGTATTTGTGGTTTGTTTATATTAAGTGTCCCAGAGCCACCCAGATGGTCCAAAAGGCCCCTTGTGTGCCCACTATAAAAATGTTGTACCATGTTTACCATAGGCCTGTATTTCTGATGTTGATAAATTTAATTATTTATTTTACTATACCTAAAAACCATTTAAGTGGAAATAAATGAATACGTATCAACTAATACTACATTATACAATTTGAAGCATGTGATGTGTCCTGGTTTTTAAGTACCTCTGAGATCAGCTGAATTTAATATTAAGTCAGAAAGGTTTTCAGTTATGCTAAAATCTGTTTTGGTATGTGAACAGTGTAAGAGTCGCAGGGTGTGAAAGTTATGTAGTTGTAGAGAGCTAAACTAATTGTGAATAAGACTTTGTCATACGAACTTAATGTGCAATTAGAATGTTTAGGTGGTATTTTAAAAATTATTTAGCAATATACTGGCTGAAAAGATTTCCCACTTTACCGCTGTGCTTTTGAAATAAACATCTCGCTATTGAGTTTACATCACAAAATAGTTACGTACTGTTGTCATGGGCTAACAACATCCCATTGAAAAAACTAAGGCTCATGGAATCAGGGGTGTAGTAATAAACTGGATAGAAGAGTGGTTGCGAGGTAGGAAACAGAGGGTGGTCGTTGATGGAGCGGAGTCATGTTGGGCTAATGTAGCGAGTGGCGTTCCTCAGGGTTCTGTATTGGGCCCCTTGCTTTTTCTTATATATATATATATATATATATATATATATATATATTAACGATTTAGATATCAGCCTAGTCAGTACAGTTTCAAAGTTTGCGGATGACACGAAGCTGGGTGGTAGGGCGATTAATGACGAAGATAGAGGTAAAATCCAGGAAGATCTGAATAAAATCGTTGATTGGTCAGTCACATGGCAAATGAGATTTAACGTCTATAAGTGCAAAATTTTACCTATAGGTTTGCGTAACGGCAATTTTGCGAATAGTATGTCAGGGAAGGAGTTAACAAGCGTAGAGCAGGAAAAAGATTTAGGAGTTATAGTCACTGGTGATTTAAAAGTAGCGAAACAAAGTACAGCAGCGGTCAATAAAGCGAACAAAGTGTTAGGTTTTATAACACTGAATTTTGAGTACAAATCGCGCGATATTATAGTTCCTCTTTATAAATCATTAGTTAGACCCCATTTGGAGTACGCGATCCAATTTTGGAATCCGCATATGCGCAAAGATATAGACAAACTCGAAAGGGTTCAAAGACGAGCAACTAAGATGATTCCGTCGCTTAGGTCAAAGTCGTATGAGGATAGGCTTAGGGAGTTAAAATTGACTACTCTCGAGACTAGAAGACTAAGGGGTGATCTAATCCAGGTTTTCAAAATTATGAATGGGTTCGATAACGTAGATAGAGATAGCTTTTTCGAAATATCTCAATATAATAGGACTAGAAATAACGGGTGTAAGTTGACAAGTAGAAGGTTCGAGACAGCAGTTGCCAAAAACTTATACAAGGCATAGAATAGTAAATAGGTGGAATAATTTGCCAGTAGAAGTAATTAGTAGCACGTCTATAAACATTTTTAAAAATCGATTAGACGCATATGGTGATAGATTGGTTATAGTTTAAGGTAGTAAAATTAAGGCTTTATGGTTCGGAACCCACGTAAAATTGTAGGTCCCCTCCGCCACCACGGACAACATGCACAATACACAATTACGAACACAGTTAGGTAGACCAGGTATGAGTGGATCCTAGGGTCTTTGTTGGTCTGAAACATTATAACATTATTATAACATTAATCTGCTTTGTGTAAATAATGTATCTAAGTTGGGCTTAATTGCGTCTGTTGACTCATCATCTACCTTGAGAAAGCTTCTGCTAAGCATGATTCACTTTGCACGAAGGAATTTGAACTTAATTTGGTAGCTAATACAAAAAGAGAAATACTTCCTGAAGCTTCAAAGATATTTGATCCCATGGCCTTGTCCCTACCTTGCTATTGTTAGAGCAAAAATATTTCTCCAAGAGCTTTGGAAGAAAAATGTAGGCTGGGATGAAACAGTTTCAATCAAAGAACACGCTAATGTAAAATTCTCAGTGAATAGGGGAAATAATTAGCTAGTAGGCTTGTATTCGGTGCATTATGTGCATATTTATAGATCCTGAAAATAAAATTCTCCATATTTCTGATTTGTCTAATGAAATGTTTGATGAAATGATTAACAATGAAGTGCCTAATGCAGGAAAGTGTAAAGAGTATGAGCTTAAATATAAGTTTAATTAAGATTAAATGAAAAGATTTGAATTTACAATGTGGTGTTATGCTGTTTACTGTTTAATCAAATTATATAAACGTTGCACCCTGTCTCTTACTGACTGTTTTCATTCCCTCTCTCTTTGCTTTGGTTAAATTAGTCTGCTTTGTGATTTAAAAAGTCTGATGCTTAAGGGGGAATTCACCACTTGTAATAGTTTAACAGCTTTGCTAGGTTAGGTATTAGAAAGCCTAGAGGATAGAAATAGGTCAAATAAATTGATAGATATTATTAATAAGACTGTTAACTACAGCAGTAAGTTGGGAAGTCGGTAATTATTCGTTTTTTGACCCAGTCTCTTTTTATAATGAGAGCAAACGTTTCTGGTCAATTTGGAGGTGCTTTGCACGAATCTGCCATCTGTTTCCTGTGCAAATGCGTAGTTTTCGAGATATCGTAATCTCGAAAACTACGCATTTGCACAGGAAACGGATGGCAGATTCATGCAAAACACCTCAAAATCGACCAGAAAAGTTTGCATTCGTGCTAAACACAACCTAACCTAACTTAGCCTAACCACCTAACCTAACCAGTCACCTTATTTTGGAGGATATAGTTCTGCAATTGCAGTAAGGAAGTGATGCAGAACTGTAGAATCGTCAGGATGTTCTGCCAGGAACAAGTATCGTGCGAAATATTTCCGGTAATGAGGACGTCTATTCCCAGCACGTAAAACCCACGATTTCACATCCTTCCATTTTTTTTACGGCACCTAAACACCTTCGAGTCTTGTCTTAAAATACAGGCAGTATTACATTTAGGGCAAATCACGGATGTCGGAATTATGCCGTGATTGGAAAAAAATCTAAACTTTTATCTTCATCGAGGCCAACAAGGCGGATTAGGTCTTCGAAATCAAGTTCACAAGATTGACACGTCATACCAGTAGAACGAAAATTACCACACTAACCAGAAACAGAAAGAAGTAGCCAAAGCAAGAAAAAGTAGCCAAAAAAAGCCAAGAAAAATCTCCAAAAAAGTCCAAAAAAGGTAGCCCAAATAAACAAACCAACCGAAATTTATATACATACATATTAGAAAGTAGAAAATATATTTTTTAAAAACGTACATTTTATACAAATTTGCACAAGATAATATATATATTTTCTTATTCAGCTTTGATTGGTTATTCAATATATATTGCTGTTATAGCTGGGTGTGACTGGGTCAAAAAACGAATATTAACCGGGAAGTCATTTGTAATTTATATAATTCTTATGTTAGGACTTGTTTTAGAATACTATCTTACTCATTTATTGTGGCAATTGCACTAAATTTGCTATATGTATCAGCTAGTTTGTCAAAAAAGTCTTTGAGAAGAAGGTAGATCTGTTTAAGCTGGCCTGAAACAACTGGGTATTGCAATGGAACTATAAACAATAAACCAAACAAACTTTGGATGTAGGAATTCCTCGGTTCTTTTATAAAGAATCGAATCCTTCACCACGATTTCCTTTTTACATGCATTATAAATTATAATTTTACCCTCCAGTAAAGAAAATTAAGTTTTAACGGGCGTGGTGTGTACGTATATATATATATATACATTTAGGATAAAAACGAAGACGTAGAGCAAGAAAGTCATTATATTTGGCTGCAGCCGACGTTTCGGGCAACTCTACCCATTTTCAAGGCCTAATAAAATAAAAGGCTAAAATTAATGCATGACAAAAAAAATAAAAAATTATACGAATGTCAAAAACAAACTAATTCAGCACAAAATAAAACCACTTAAAGAATAAAAATTAAAAAGCGTAAAACAAGCATAAGCCAAAAACAAATTAAAAATTATATACATGACAAATAACATGATAAAAGTAAAACTTTAAAACTAAAAACATTCAAACAAATTAGTTAAAAATTAGTTAAAAACTTCACTAATAAAAAGTTAAATGAAAAAACGCAAAAGTGCACGAAAACATACCAAGCTCACTTGACATCCTCAAACAACTGAGGCGAAAAGGAGACAGGGTCAAGGGGAAAACAAAAAAATTTAGTTGGTAGGCATTCTAATTAATATAAGGGGTAACAGCTGGAATCAATATTTAAGCTGGAATTCAGAAATTTAATGCACAAAGATTCATAAATACGGAGAGAGGACGGACATTTTAATGATTTAAGAATTTTAAAGTTATTAACGGAAATATCAACTTTACACTTAACAGAATGATTTCTAATGGCAGACTGTTCCTTTCCAGATAAAACTTTCCCTGTCCTATGGCTAATACCCATATGGGAGCAAATCTCGCCTGCAAAGAACGAACTGTGCTGCCAACGTAGTTCCCCTGGGAACACCCAGGGCAGGTAAACAAATAAACGACAGAACAGTTCATCGCAGGGGGATTTTGTCCTTACAACGGAAAAAACATTCAAGGGTATTATTATTCACAAAAGCAACCTTAAAATCAGTGTGAAAATAAAATTTCCTCACCACACTCAACAATTGCTTTTTCACAACAGTGTTAAATTGGTAGAGGTCAGGTAAAACAAGATATTTACAATTCTTAGGAACATCATACGTTGGGATAAGTTTGGGGGAATAAACATTATTAAGTAATTTACCAATAATACCTTGTACAAGAACCCGTGGAAAACCATTTTTAAAGAAAAAATCAGTAAGGAATTCAAACTCATTATGAAGCAGAGCAAAGTTTGAGCAAATATTATAAGCTCTATGCACTAAAGTGCGAATCGAACTTAGTTTGTAATTAAAATCGCAAAAACTATAAAAATTAAAACCTAAACCCGTAAAAGTAGGCTTCCTTGATGTTTTGGTTCCAAATCAGGCTCAACTGTTTTAACTTCTACATACCGGAAGCCTACTTTTACGGGTTTAGGTTTTAATTTTTATAGTTTTTGCGATTTTAATTACAAACTAAGTTCGATTCGCACTTTAGTGCATAGAGCTTATAATATTTGCTCAAACTTTGCTCTGCTTCATAATGAGTTTGAATTCCTTACTGATTTTTTCTTTAAAAATGGTTTTCCACGGTTCTTGTACAAGGTATTATTGGTAAATTACTTAATAATGTTTATTCCCCCAAACTTATCCCAACGTATGATGTTCCTAAGAATTGTAAATATCTTGTTTTACCTGACCTCTACCAATTTAACACTGTTGTGAAAAAGCAATTGTTGAGTGTGGTGAGGAAATTTTATTTTCACACTGATTTTAAGGTTGCTTTTGTGAATAATAATACCCTTGAATGTTTTTTCCGTTGTAAGGACAAAATCCCCCCTGCGATGAACTGTTCTGTCGTTTATTTGTTTACCTGCCCTGGGTGTTCCCAGGGGAACTACGTTGGCAGCACAGTTCGTTCTTTGCAGGCGAGATTTTGCTCCCATATGGGTATTAGCCATAGGACAGGGAAAGTTTTATCTGGAAAGGAACAGTCTGCCATTAGAAATCATTCTGTTAAGTGTAAAGTTGATATTTCCGTTAATAACTTTAAAATTCTTAAATCATTAAAATGTCCGTCCTCTCTCCGTATTTATGAATCTTTGTGCATTAAATTTCTGAATTCCAGCTTAAATATTGATTCCAGCTGTTACCCCCTTTATATTAATTAGAATGCCTACCAACTAAATTTTTTTGTTTTCCCCTTGACCCTGTCTCCTTTTCGCCTCAGTTGTTTGAGGATGTCAAGTGAGCTTGGTATGTTTTCGTGCACTTTTGCGTTTTTTCATTTAACTTTTTATTAGTGAAGTTTTTAACTAATTTTTAACTAATTTGTTTGAATGTTTTTAGTTTTAAAGTTTTACTTTTATCATGTTATTTGTCATGTATATAATTTTTAATTTGTTTTTGGCTTATGCTTGTTTTACGCTTTTTAATTTTTATTCTTTAAGTGGTTTTATTTTGTGCTGAATTAGTTTGTTTTTGACATTCGTATAATTTTTTATTTTTTTTTTTTGTCATGCATTAATTTTAGCCTTTTATTTTATTAGGCCTTGAAAATGGGTAGAGTTGCCCGAAACGTCGGCTGCAGCCAAATATAATGACTTTCTTGCTCTACGTCTTCGTTTTTATCCTAAATGTAAAATTACGTCTCCTTAGGAGGGATCCTATTTCATATGTATATATATATATATATATATATGCTGCAAACCCACAAGGAAAAAGAAAAACGATTCCAAGGCCTTTCGTGTATTCAAAGCTACACCTCGTCAGGGAATGAAGCTAAAAGGCGAGATGCCCATAAATATATACAATGTACAGGAAAAACAAAACAACTAGCACATACTTAACAAGGGTTAATGAGAGGCAAAAGAAATTTTAACATGATATCGTCAATTTTATACGTCCCCGCACTGTTATTGAAATTGCTTTTAAAATGAATAAATGCACATTCTAGAATATTTCGTTCTATTATATCTCTGTTTTTAACAAGCGCTTTAGAACTACCCCAGTTGATGCTATGGTTACATCTATACATATACATTAGGGTGGATCGATTTTACATTTTTTTCAATTTCCATATTCTAATAGACAAAAACTTGCGCATGCATGAGAAAATAGCCTTTGCAAAATCTTAGCTTAATAGGTAATCATCTTCTGCCCCCGGCAGAGCGATGAAAATCATATTTTAGTAGTCAAAAACGTATTTTTAAACCCTATCCTAGAGTCATAAAATTTTGCGTGTGTATTATTTCATGCCTAAGCAACGATATAAATGCTATGGGAAATATATAAATGCATTATTTAAGACAAAGAGCCGATCTGAAAATATGTATAA
Organism: Bathynomus jamesi; assembly: GCA_023014485.1. Taxonomy (NCBI): domain Eukaryota; kingdom Metazoa; phylum Arthropoda; class Malacostraca; order Isopoda; family Cirolanidae; genus Bathynomus; species Bathynomus jamesi. The sequence goes on from JAJOZX010001861.1 coordinate 45,791, forward strand.
TATACATATTTTCAGGTCGGCTCTTTGTCTTAAATAATGCATTTATATATTTCCCATAGCATTTATATCGTTGCTTAGGCATGAAATAACACACACGCAAAATTTTATGACTCTAGGCTAGGGTTTAAAAATACGTTTTTGACTACTAAAATATGATTTTCATCGCTCTGCCGGGGGCAGAAGATGATTACCTATTAAGCTAAGATTTTGCAGAGGCTATTTTCTCATGCATGCGCAAGTTATTGTCTCTATTAGACTGGAAATCGAAAAAAATGTAAAATCGATCCACCCTAATATACATATATATACATATACATACACATACATACATATACACACAGACACGTTAGTTGTGAGATACAAGATACCTGCTTAAAGGGTATAATATAAGCGGATAAACTACACTTACAATAAAGGATGCAGTACGCTATATAAGAGCACGATAAAGCCCAATAAAACCTGTTTCGGGCCTACATTTCTAAGTTTAACCATTATAGCTACGCTTCTTGAAATCTTTTCAGCGTTTTTCATTTACATGAGCATTCCAGTGCAGATTCTTATCTAGCATTACACCAAGAAAATTTGCTAATTTATATTTATTTGGGTAAATTAGATTGCTTTGTGAATTAAAAAGCCTGATATTTGACTTTTTTATAGAGACAGGACCTACTACTCCCTCATCAGGTGGTGGTGCTATAAAATAAATAGTTAAATTTATCAACATCAGAAATATAGGCCTATGGTAAACATGGTAAAAAATTTTATAGTGGGCACACAAGGGGCCTTTCGGACCATCTGGGTGGCTCCACTGTTAATATAAACAAACCACAAATACAGTTACATGCAAAATTAAGATACAATTGATCTCTGCAACTTGCAGATTGTCACTCATCTACAAGCTGTACATTAACTTTAAATCTTTGGAACCTGTGGATCATTCTTCAATACCACCACCGTACTAATTTTAAACAACATATGATTATCTCATCTCAGGATGTTTTACATGGATCTAGAGGATCTTAGTCGCTGCTTGTCAACTACTTATATATACAGGACCTTACAATAGTTTTGCAGACCCGAAGGATCAGGTTGTCTACTTTCTCATATGACTATATGTACGAGAGCCACTCAATATATTTTGCCCCACCTTTTTTTTTTCCAAGCTTCCTCGTAAGTTCCAGAAATTTTGTACACAAGTAGTTACATACCTTTTATACAAGTTTTTATTTTTCCACATAGTCTCCATCCTTTTCTACGGCTTTCCTCCACCTCGAAACGAGGGCCTTTATTCCTTGCTGGTAAAAGTCCGTTGGGTTCCGCTGGAACCACCTCTTAACTTCCTCAACAACCTCATCGTCACTCTGAAACTTTCCTCCACGAATAGCATTCTTCATTGGCCCAAACAAATGGAAGTCTGAAGGTGCCAGATCCGGGCTGTATGGAGGGTGGGGTAACACAGTCAAGCGCATTTTTGTGATGGCCTCTCTTGTTTGCAAATTGTTGTGTAGACTTGCGTTATCGTGCAAAAGAAAGATGTCTTCCAGTTTTCTCTCCGGTCGAACTCGTTTTGTACGTCTCTGGAGTCTCTGGAGGGTAGCAATATATGCCTCTGAGTTGATTGTTTGTCCTTTCTTCATAATGTCCACCAGAATAACTCCTTTCATGTCCCGGAAGATGGTGGCCATAACCTTTCCTGCAGAGGGAGCCATTTTGAACTTTTTCTTGCGTTGGGAGTCTGCGTGGTGCTACTCCATGGATTGGCGTTTTGTTTCAGGTTCAGGCCCTTTTTGTCCATTTGTCAGAGTTAACCCACTGTATTGATTGGAATAATGCTCAGTTTTGTTTCACTCTAGCAACAATATTAATAGAAATATTCTTGAGTCTGATATTATCCAACTTACAAATAACTTTAACATGAGCCAAGGTTTTTTTCAACTTGATCCTTTGTTTTGAATTCGTTCAGAACGGATTTAGACAAGAAGGGCAGAGTGCTAAAACTTTGGTAATTCTTCCTTAGAAATTTGTATGCTCCTCTTACAATTTTTATTTTTAAATTTATTTCTTTTTTTCTTTTTCTTTTTTGTGAACTATATATCATTCAGGCATTATCTATAAAATTGGTTGTAAGCAATCCATTTGATCTTGTGTTGAATTCGTTCAGAACGGATTTGGACAAGAAGGGCAAAGTGCTAAAATTGGTAGTTTTCCTTACAAATTTGTATGCTCCTCCCACAATTTTTATTTCTATATTTATTATATATATATTTTTTTTTTGTGACCTATATATAGTTTCGAACTCTTTATTTACTTCAGTGTTCCTGAGGATGTCGTTAGACGAAAGCGCTTGAGCACCATTCTGTGTTTCCTTTCCTTCGTGGTTTTATTCATTATATATATATATATATATATATATATATATATATATATATATATATATATTATGCCGGAAGGAGAGGCCAAGGGCGAATGTTCGCAAAAGCGCCCACCCCTCCCCCATAGAAGAAGAGAGCCAAAATCAAGGTGGAGCGATAGGACAGGAAACAAATATAAAATTGTGGTCGGAGGAGCCCAACGGAGAAAAAAGTTTGACAGAGTAAGAAGAAGGATGAGAGGAAAGAAATAAATCCAGAATATTGGGACTCTCTCCAAGGCGATCGGGGATACGAGTAGGGTGCTGTACAATCTGCTCCAGGTCATTTAGGATAGAAAAGTTGTAAGCTAGTTCACCAGGGATGTCAGTGAAATGGTAGAAAAGCCAAAGGTGGTGGTGAACATTAAAACCTCCTACAATGGAGATTTCAGCAAAGAGATAGAGCGAGAAAGAATGAATTCTACTTTGGAAATGAAGTAGTCAAAGAATTTTGGATAGTCAGTAGAATTAGGGGAAAGGTAAACAGCGCAGATGTATTTATTTTGAGATTGGCATGTACGACGTAGATAGATGGTATAGAATTCAGAAGATTCGAGTTCGGGAATACGAGAACAAGTTAGGTCATTGCGTACATACAGTATATACAGCATCCACCTTTGGAGTGAAATTCAGTGTAGAGGAAGTAAGAGGGTACAGAAAGGGGGTTGCTGTCAGTCGTCCCAGACACCTGAGTTTCAGTGAGGAAAAGAAGATGAGGTTTAGAGGAGGAGTGATGGTGTTCAACAAATTGAAAATTTGAGAAAAGGCCAAGAATGTTGTAGAAGTTTAAGAAAAGTGAATCAGACAGAGGCCCAGAACATCTCGAATGGGCGACAGCAGATCCAGCCACGCTGCCCGGTCTGCGTTCCCGGTATCGGTAGCGGGGGAGCCAGAAGTGGGGACATTTATGGTTCCCTCCTCAGGGGACTCCGAGGCTCTTGAAGTTGATGCCATTTTTTTTTTTAATTTTGAAAAGATTATGTATTGTATAAGATGCATGTATATGTAGTGAGGAATAGGGAGAGAAGTGTGTGTTTGAAAGCATGCTGGACTGCTTACAGGGTAGATGAGAGACGGAAAAAGACCAGCTAAGGAGGACAGTGACAGGAGAAACGGGAGTTACAGCACTCCCTATCTTCTGTCTAACGTCCCCCCCTGGAGTACTTCCCTGGTTGACATATATATATATATATATATATATATATATATTTATAAATTATTTCACGAAAGTAACAGGTGAATATTTATGAACACGTAATAGTGCTCAAACGCTTTCGTCTAATGACATCCTCAGTGTTCCTGAGGATATCATTAGGAGAAAGTGCCTGAGCACGATCTCATGTTTTAATATTCCTTCGTAGTTATTTTGATTATACATATATGTAGAGGCTGATGATGATAATGATGACTATTCGTTTATGCATGCCTAAACGGCTACCGTAATCTGCACCAATTTAGTATACACATTGAGGAAGAGCTATAACTATATGTACTATGCAGTATATACTGAGGGTTGACAAAAGTAAATAGACACTTTCGGGTTTTCCTTAGTTTTTTTATTTGATAATAAAAGTTAATGAATAATAGGTTTATTGAATCAAGATATATAGAATCGTGTTACTTTCCCCTTTGTATCATATTATGTAAAGCTGACACACGTTCTAGCATTCCATAGATGAGCTTCGCCATTTGTTCTTAAGGACAATCATCGTAATGTCTATTTACTTTTGTCAGTCTTTTGTATATATTTTATAATGTAAAGCGATCGTTGACAAGAAATCGCTGGAATAGATTGTGAAACTGAAATTTGTTGTAACCAAGTTTAAAGAAATTTTTCTAAATTGTAATTGTAATACTGGGTGATCCAGATAAATGGGACCCATAAAAAAAAGCCAAATATTCTTAATATTTAATTCCTTTCATAAAAACTATATATCATTCGAAAGAGTAGAGTTACAAGTTTATTATGAAATATTTATTTTTTTAAAATGACTCCTTTCAAATGTGCTCCATTAGTTGCCAAGCATTCCAGTGTTCTCGCTTGTAAGTTCTGCATCACTTTTGCAAGAGTGTGCGGTGGTATGGCCTGTATCTCATTTGTGATGGCGGCCTTCAATTCTTGCAAGGTCGTTGGGTTATTTCTGTAGACCCTACTCTTTAAATATCCCCAGAGATAATAATCTAAGGGAGAAAAATCCGGAGACCTTGCGGGCCATTCAACGTCTCCAAATCTTGAGATTAACTCGCCTGGAAACGTTTGACGCAAAACTGCCATGCAGTTCCTCGTGGTATGGCAGGTAGCTCCGTCTTGTTGGAACCAGTGGTTTTCGAGACAAAGATCTCTTAATTTAGGAATAAGGAAATCGGTCAACATTTTTCGTAGCGATCACCATTTACAGTGACCGTGTTTCCGGTGGAATCCTCGAAAAAGTACGGCCCTATGATCTGAGATGCAGTAAGACCACACCAAACAGTTACACGCTGACTATGCAACGGGACTTCGGTAATATTCAATGGATTTTCTGTTGCCCAGAAACGACAATTTTGTTTGTTTACAGTTCCATTCAAGTAAAAATGGGCTTCGTCTGACATAATCAAAGTTGCTAGAAAATTGGTGGTGTCATTTACCTTCTGTTGGATCCATTGACAGAATTGTCGTCTTCGTGCGAAATCTCCATCGTTTAGTTGTTGCACTGTTTGAATTTTATATGGAAAGAGCATTAAATTTTGCTTGAATATACGGTGTGTTGTTCCATATCTAACTCCTAACAGCTGAGAAGCACGTCTGATGCTTATGTTAGGATTATCCTGTACAATTTGATGAGTTCTGTTAATGATCTCGTCTATCCTTGCTGTGCGCACTCTTCCAGTTGGTTTTCTTTTTCCAATGCTGCCAGTTAGGGAAAAATTTCTGACACACCGACGGATTACTTTCTTAGAAGGTGATTTTGACATCTGAAAATTTGTCTTGAAAGATCTTTGAGCTGAAACTACACTTCTTCCATGCTCATAATATTGCTCAGTTATGAAACGCAGCTGTTCCACAGTCCATGCAGTCATCTTGAAGGGTTAGTTTTAACTAACACTTTTATTTTGTTTTGTATCTTATCTTGTCTTGTATTGTCAAAACCTATACAATCCTGTACAAACTTGTAACTATCCTCTTTCGAATGATGCGTATGATTTTATAAAAGGACTTATACTTTAAGAGTTACAGGGGTTTCTTTTGGGTCCCATTTCTCTGGATCACCCTATAGTTGTGTTACAGATTGTGCGAGTATATTCGGTCATTAATTTAGAATGTTATTGTATGCAAACGTTGCGTAGATTAAAAGTTTTTTATCTGAAATTACTTATATGAAATAGTTGAAAATGTCTAATGTATGGAGTTTGTCACTGAAATGATTTCTTGTCCGTCCTTTGCATTGCAAATATAAACTTATCTTTAATTTTGTTAACAAAATAAGTTTTTCTTTTGAAAACTTATTTTGAAGGGGGTGAAGCGAGTGTAATGTATGAAATTAGTAGACGAAATTAATAATAATTAATTTAATAAAAATTCAATGAAAAATTATCATTTGTATTGGGTTCAGATACCATTATATAATTGTTGTCAAAGAGGGAGAGGGCGATCAATCAAAGAGGCGGTTTGGAGGCTGCATTCCAGAGCGCAAGTCTAAATTTTGAAATTCCCCGATCGGGCAGTCTCTCACTGGTTTCTTTAACGAGGAGATGCGTCAATGTTTTATGACTGGTGTTATGTATCTATCCTTGCGATATATTGAAAAACATGCATTCACCCTCGCTCTTCCACTGTCATTATTCTTGTGTTAATTATATAAAGTAGTTAAACAGAGTAAACCTATATCATTTCGAAATTCCTTTCCATCCAAAATGTCCTGCATTGCATGTTCAGTGTTTCAAGTCAGTACCCGGCTACGTCTACCGAACTCCCGTTATCTATCTATCTATCTATCTATATATATTTATATATATTATATATATATATATATATATATATTATAATATATATATTATTTATATATATATATATATATATATATATATATATATATATATATATATATATATAGGGTGGGAGAAAAGCCTTTAAGGATTTTATACATACAAATAATTTGTTAATAATACTGTACATTAAATTCCAATGATATCACGGCAGTGTATGCGATACTTTTCAAAGCAACTATACAAGGCCACGAATAACCCAAGGCTAGAACAGGAAGGCCCTACGCCATAGCCCCAGTCAGTGCATGTCAGTAAGGTTGGACAACAGCAATGAAGAAAAAATATCTTGTATCAGGGGCTATTTCATATAATAATTGTGAGGAAAGTTTGCGCTTATTTCAACAAAAATATAATAAACCACTACCAAATGCAACCACTCTTCGATACTGGAAGCTCAAACTTTTGGAAACAGAGGGTCTGGTGCAGTAAAAGATCGTTCAAGAAGCGGAAGACTACTAACGGCGATATGAGACAACAACAAAGAAAATGTTCTCGCCAGTTTTCAAGTCGATCCAACAATTCAACGAGAAAAGTCGTACAGGAATTGGATATTTCCAAATTTTCAATAGAAAAAATATTGAAATCACAGGGGTACCACGCTTACAAACCCATTTAGTCTCAGCTCATATACGACGATGATTCTGATTGACGGCTGAAGTTTGCTGAAACAATGAGACAAAAGTTGAACAGTGATCCAGATTTCCTTCAAAAGATCGAATTTTAAGATAAATGCCTGTTCGGATTAACGAGAAAAAGAACCAAACATAACGTTCACTACTGGGCGAAAAAAAAAATCCAAAAATACGATTCGGTAAACTCGTTAAAACGGCTACACTAACAGTTCGGGTATATATTGATTATTCAGGACTCGTTTCCTTTGACATATCGAGGGATACGATGGAAGGAAAACACTATTGCCAGGTATTGAGAGACAAATTTTTACCACGATTTATTAATGACGTTGGCACGAATTGGCTTTATCAACATGATGGGGCACCGCCACATTACTCTGCAACTGTCCGTGAGGTTCTGGATACGAACGTTGAAGGAAGCTGGCTTGGGCGGCGAGATCCCATCGAGTGGCCAGCCAGATCACCTGATTTAACCCCATGTGATTTCTGGCTTTGGACTTATTTGCGTGACAAACTCTACACTCCTGGTTTCATCTATTGAAATATGAATGCCCTTCGCCGCAGAATAGATGAACAACTGAAAAGGATTCCACTCGATATGTTCAGAAGAACAATGAAGAGTTTCACAGAGAGAATCCACAAATGTATGATAGCGGATGGAGAACTCTTTGAAGATTAAATTAGAATTTAACAAAATATTTGTATGAATAAAATTCTTATAGACTTTTTGCTTGATTTGTTTCATCATTTGAACACGTATGTATATAATGTTGTTAACAAATAGTTGTACGTATAAAATCCTTAAAGACTTTTCACTCACTCTGTGCATATATATATATATATATATATATATATATATATATGTACAGTAATATATATATATATATATATATATATATGATGAATAAAACCACGAAGGAAAGGAAACACAAAATGGTGCTCAAGCGCTTTCGTCTAATGACATCCTCAGGAACACTGAGGATGTCATTAGACGAAAGCGCTTGAGCACCATTTTGTGTTTCCTTTCCTTCGTGGTTTTATTCATCATAAATATTTTTCACGTGTTACTTTCGTGAAATAATTTTCATATATATATATATATATATATATATATATATACGTTCATGACAGTTTCTTTTTCGAAAGTTTCCTTTTGAACTTGCAACAAGTTTTATTTTCTGCTCCGAACGACTTTTTGCACGTAATAAATAAATAAAAAAAAATCTTAAAAAAAGGTTTGGTGTAGATTAGATTAAGTAGTTTGGTAGTCATTGCTATCCATTATTTTCCGCTACCTTCTAATGGGTAAATGAGTACACGAGATAACTGCACGCATGGTGTGAATGAACTCTAAATCCTTTCTCTTTATTGTTTTTTCCTACTTTCCTACAAATCTTCTTTCACCACTATGCTCTGTCAGCAGTGGCTGGTGGAGGAGGGAGAGAGCCTTGTCCGTTCAATACTTTACTCTTGCTACTATTCCTTTGTGAAAGCTTTACGCGTCTATAAGTGTAAGAAGTATAAGTTTTCAGTATTCCTTTTTTTCATTGCTATTTCTAACTTTTCTATTTCCTTCCTGGGCTAGCCTAGAGTGGATTTTAGGGTCTTTGTTAGCCCGCAACTCCTTCGGTTTAGAAAGAATTTCATTTCTGGTTTCGAAAGAGTTTCGCTTTCGTTTTCGTACGATTTTCATTTTCGTTTTCGAACGAGTTCGATATTCGGTTTCAAACGAGTTCCTTTTTCTGCTTCGAAAGGGTTTTAGTTTCGCTTTCGAAGAGGTTTTACTTTTGGTTTCGAACGCGCTCACTTTTTGCTTCCGAAAGAGTCCCATTTTCGGCTTTAAATGAATTCCAATTTCGGTTTGGAATGAGTCTCATCTTTGGTTTCGAACGAGTTCCATTTCCAATCTCAAACAAGTTTCATTTTTGGTTTCGATTGAGTTCAATTTTGGGTTAAAATTTCTTTTCGCTTTAAAAATTTTGCGAAACTTTTTCTTCCACTTATTATAGTATTTTGTGACGTTATTTAAGAATAAACAGTTTCGCTTTCTAAGAAATACTGAAAGATTGTTGAGAATGTTTGAAGAATTATTCGTGTACATTTATTTTAAAGTTTACGGATTTAAAATAAAGAAAATAAATTATAAAATTATAAAAAATATATAATAAAACGAGTCTCGTTTTACAGTTCTGTGAAGTTTATTTTTGCTTTATAAAAACATTATAATGAGGCCACAAGAATGCCCTTCGTTATCAACACCTACGTTATTTTATCGAAGTAAAAAATTATAAAAAGTTAATAGAAATTTAAAAAAAAACTAAAGTGGAGAACTATAAAGAGTAATAAGTTACATTTCTCAAAGCTTTTATTCAGTAAAATGCGCATCAATAGTCTTTTTATATACTGTACTTTATATTATATATTTTGTACAAGTAGGGCATGATATATATATATATATATACAGTGGAACCTCGCTTAACGAGTGCCTCGTATAACGAGAAATTCGTATAACGAGCCAAAAGAATGGGGGAAAATTACCTTGCATAACGAGCGACACTTTGCTTAACGAGCAAAATATTTCGTCAAAATTTAAAGCGTAGACAAAAACAAATGTCTCTAGACAGTTTCCTCGTGAAAAAGGATCCAAAAGAAAGTGAAAGTGCCTCTAAAAAATTTAAAGCTAGTGACTGTGAGCTCGTCGAGAATGTTATTGCATTGAACGAAGACGATTCTCCTCCTTCCCCTCAATAACCCTCTCCTCCTCCCCTGTCTCTTCATTTCCTTTGCGTGCGTCAGGAGCACCTTCTCTCTTCGTAAGTTATTTATAAATTTCACCGTTTACTAATTATTTACATTCTCTTTTGGGTTAATTTTTATTAATAATCTTTTCATTTCATGCAATAATAATTTAAAAAACGCCTTTAAATATCATTATAAATATTATTTTAAGTATTTTTAAGCATGGAACGCATTATCATATTTTACATTGATTCCTATGGAAAAAATTGCCTTGCTTAACGAGCATTTTGCATAACGAGCACAATTCGGGAACGAATTATGCTCGTTAAGCGAGGTTCCACTGTATATATATATATATATATATATAATATATATACTTACTTACTTCGTAGCCCCCGGGTTCTCTTATGCGAACCCGGCGGCGCTCAGGTATCCCGCGACCACCGTGGGACGGGTCCATAGGTCTCGTAGAGAGGTAATGTTGGAGTTGTGGTGTCTTTGTTCAGAGAGAGTGTGGCAGTGTAAGAGTAGGTGTTCTGTGTCCTCAGGGTGGAGGTAGCATTTTTGACAGGTGGAGGTGTCAGCTAGGTGGAGTCTGTGTCTGTATTGTTGGAGGGAGGGGTGGTGGCCTGAACGGAGCCTGGCCAGAGTAACTCTTGTTTTCCTTGGGAGGGTTTGTTCGCTCTGATGGACTACAGGGGGAGTATCGTGAAGGACAGTGTTGTGTGGTTGGTCGAGTAGGTATTTCCGGGTGAATTCTGTGTGGAGATGTTTAATGGGGTTGATGTTTAGGGGAGAGGGGGGGATATTGTTCAGTAGCTGTGAATAGTGAGCAGCAGGAGTACGTTTTTTGTTGCGGGGTGGGGGATTGTGTAATGTGAGATGGTGACAGGGGTGGTCTGGGGCCAGTGCTCTGGAGAAGAATTGAGTCCCTGTCATGTTCATGTGGTGTTCGATGGGGAGTATTTTCGTATCTGCATGTAGATGTGGGATGGGTGTGGTTCGGAGGCAGCCAGTAATGCTTCTGAGACCTCTGTTTTGTGTGGTCTGTATCTTTTTCTGGTTTGTGTGGGAGATGGACGGGGACCAGGCGGGGGCAGCGTAAGTTAGGGTAGTACGTACAAACTGTTTGTATAGGATACTGAGGGATTCCTTCTGTTGACCGAATGTTGTGGAGGTGAGTGTTCTGAGAGCGTTGAGTTTTTTTGTTGCTTTGGAGCAAATGTTTGATGTGTGAGGGGAAAAGGACATGTGTGTGTCTAGGGTGAGGCCAAGGATTGTTGGGGTTTTGTTTAGAGGTAGGGGATGTCCCATGAGGGTGACTCTCGGGTGTGCTTGGGATTCGTGGCGGTCTGAGGTTAGGAGGGTGATGGAGGATTTTTGAGGGGATGCTGACATCCTATTGTTAGTCAGCCAGAGTTCCAGATTGGTGATGTACTGCTGGATCAGGCGTGTGGCGGTGTTACGGTTATGGTGTTGTGCTGTTATGGTCAGGTCATCTGCATAGGAGGAGACGTGGACATGGGGGGAGAGAGGTTGTGGGAGGTCGTGCATGAAAAGGTTGAAGAGGATTGGAGAGAGTATGGAGCCCTGTGGGACGCCATTGTATAGTCTGTAGGTTTTGGATGAGTGTTGTTTGTGTATGACTTTGCCAAGTCGGCCTGCAATGAGATTAGTAAGCCATTTCTTGTCATTGGTGGGGATGTCGAGATCAATAATCTTTTGTGCAAGAATGTGGCGTGGGACAGTGTCGAAAGCTTTGTTGATGTCGATGGCAACAAGGACTGTGCGGGCAGGGGGGGATAGTTGGTTGAAGCCATCTAAGATGTGTTGGGTTAGGTTTGTAAGAAGCGTTGTGGTGGAGTGGGCGGACCTGAAGCCGTGTTGGGTTTGTGAAAATGTAATGTGTGGTTGTATGCGTCTTAATATCAGTTTTTCGAGGACTTTGGAAATGGTTGAGAGAAGGGAGATTGGCCGGTATGAAGCAGGTATATATATATATATATATATATATATATATATATATATATATATATATATATGTTTTATCAAGCAATATCAATTATATTTTTTATTTTTTACTTTTCAAATTTTTTGTTCATTAATAATTCTTAAATATTAATTGTAACTTCTAATATATATATATGTAAAAATGAAATGAATAATCAATATTCATTTTTACATAAGAACCAAAATAGCTTAACGCGAGTTTGGATAATAATTTTACTTGTGGCTTCCTATCTTTGATCGTGTCAAAACCCTACGATCTACCATACCTATGGTTTAGTCGTATCCATTTTTAGTTGTTATAGAAGTTAATTAATTAATTGTGATTGTCTTGCATCTCACCCTCGTCCCTAGATTATGCATACACATTGCATATAACTCTGCCTCTAATTCGTTCTTGTAAATCTTCCTAATAATGATTTGTATTATACGTACAAAATTTAATAACTATGACGTCATAAAGTAACTTAATTCTCTTCACGTTTTCCATACCTTGAACACTGAATCACGTGTTTAGTATTTGGACATCTTCCGTATTGAATGTATGGTAAATTCCTTAATAATAATAATAATAATAAGAATAATAATAAAAAGAAAAAAAAACTTCATTCTCTATACATCATTAGTTATGTTGTTTCCTACCTATTGTCTACTGATACCTATCAACCTATCAGTCCATATTTTACGCGTCTCTATATTACGCACACAACCCATTGGATTATGTACATGTAAAATACGTCCACATATATTTTTTATTATTATTTTTTTTAAGTGCGTTCAACCTTCAAGGCATTCATTAGGCTTACAGTAATTAAATGCTCAAATTCGCGAATCACAGCAGAACCGAACGTTTCTAAGATAAACAACATCTTTCGCTCTGATCCAAATCTATAACATATAATGTAATATAACATATTATGTTGTATATAAATTATCTTGTCATGTCTCATGTACTTGTGTTGTACTAATAACCATATATATAATAACCATATATAATCTGACCATATAATCTGACCATATAATCTAACCATATAATCTAACCATATAATCTAACCATATATATAAAAAAACACTGTAAGAATGGTAACGACGTAATGTACTTCAATGAAACTGTAATTGAATGTAATGACTTTATATAATGTAAGAATGTACTTTAATCGAACTGTAAGGGACAATCATAAGCGAATGGGAAGTAATCCATAATCGCAATCATAATTGTAATAAACCCAAACAAAAATGATATCGCCTTCAGAAATGAAGACGTGGCAAAAAAAAATAAGATTAGTTTTTATTTTTATTTATTTATTTTTTTTTTTATTTGGAAACTTTCAAACACCTGATCGTGTTTAAAAGGGGGGAAACTTAACCTCCAACTGCCATCCCCCAACATTCAAGCATATTTTATACATGTATTTGTAAAATGAAGGACACTTGATTACGAGACTCTGCCTTGGACTGCTAAGAGACTCCCCTGGTTAGCAGCCTCGCTGCGGGGAGGGAGGTCGAACCTCTACCCCTGTAAATTCAGAGCAGTACCTGTATATTTTTAAGAAGTAAATTTACAGTAAGAGAAACTTTTTATTTTCCCCCTCGAGTTGGGCTATCGTCAGAGGAACTTAGTAAAGTCGAAAAGTTATAAAGTATCAGAGAAAGAATTAGAAAATTATAGAAGAAAAGTATCAGAAGAAATATCCGTTGCTTGCCTCCCTAACTAGAACCCCCTTCGAATCCGAACCGACAAAGGGCCATAAAGGGGGGGGGTTAACAGCTGGCGACCCTTTACCAGGATAAGAAGAAGATTTATAAAAGAAGATTTATAAAAGAAGAAGATTTATAAAGAAGAAGATTTATAAAAGAAGAAGATTTATAAAGAAGAAGATTTATAAAAGAAGAAGATTTATAAAAGAAGAAGATTTATAAAAGAAGAAGATTTATAAAAGAAGAAGACTTATAAAAGAAGAAGACTTATAAAAGAAGATTTATAAAAGAAGATTTATCAGGATAAAACCATTTGACCGGCGTGTCACGACTTCTAGTTCGTAACATCCACCCTTGACCGGTGTGTCACGACTCCAAGTTCTTCACGCCTAGTTTTCATCCAAGAAGAAGTAGCCAACAAGACGTCTTCAGGACACGTCTCAAGGATTTCCCCATAGAAAATTTTGTTAAGTACATTTTGTTTTCTTAAGTAATTTATAAACACTTGAAAAGTCAGTATTATTAACAGTTAATAATGAGTATTAAGTCAGAATTTACAAGAAACACAGTGAACACTTCAGACACTAGTGATACATTTTCCTTAGTGTAACAGAGAGTTAATTGTAACAGAGTTAATTGTAACAGAGAGTTAATTGTAACAGAGTTAATTTCAAGAGAGAGTTAATTTCAAGAGAGAGTTAATTTCAAGAGAGAGTTAATTTCAAAAAGAGAGTTAATTTCAAAAAGAGAGTTAATTTCAAAAAGAGAGTTAATTTCAAAAAGAGAGTTAATTTCAAAAAGAGAGTTAATTTCAAAAAGAGAGTTAATTTCAAAAAGAGAGTTAATTTCAAAAAGAGAGTTAATTTCAGAGTTATTTTCACTGTTATATTCAGTATAGAATAATTTTATTTTATGTACCAAACATAATAATACCAGAGTGAAATGTTGTTTACATTTTATATTTTTGTTTGCAAATTTTTTTCAATTACTGAATTGAATTGACTTGCAAATTAAGAGAGAGAGAGTTTACAGAGAGTTATAGATTTAGAGAGATATTTGAAGTCGGTTTTAGTTGCAAAGAAGTTTTGAAGTCAGTTTTCGTTGCAAAGAAGTTGCAAGTCAGTTTTGAAGTCAGTTTTCGTTGCAAAGAAGTTGCAAGTCAGTTTTGAAGTCAGTTTTCGTTGCAAATAAGTTGCAAGTCAGTTTTGAAGTCAGTTTTAGTTGCAAAGAAGTTGCAAAGAAGTTTTGAAGTCAGTTTTAGTTGCAAAGAAGTTGCAAGTCAGTTTTAGTTGCAAAGAAGTTTTGAAGTCAGTTTTCGTTGCAAAGAAGTTGCAAGTCAGTTTTGAAGTCAGTTTTCGTTGCAAAGAAGTTGCAAGTCAGTTTTCGTTGCAAAGAAGTTGCAAGTCAGTTTTGAAGTCAGTTTTCGTTGCAAAGAAGTTGCAAGTCAGTTTTAGTTGCAAAGAAGTTGCAAGTCAGTTTTCGTTGCAAAGAAGTTGCAAGTCAGTTTTAGTTGCAAAGAAGTTGCAAGTCAGTTTTGAAGTCAGTTTTAGTTGCAAAGAAGTTGCAAGTCAGTTTTGAAGTCAGTTTTAGTTGCAAATAAGTTGCAAGTCAGTTTTGAAGTCAGTTTTCGTTGTAAATAAGTTGCAAGTCAGTTTTGAAGTCAGTTTTCGTTGCAAATAAGTTGCAAGTCAGTTTTATTTGCAAATAAGTTGCAAATCAGTTTTCAGTTGGTTACATCCAAAAGGGATAACCAAACCCCAGAGATTTATAAAGATACTCGAAGTAGTTTCGAGTCAGTTTTATTTGCAAATAAGTTGCAAATCAGTTTCCAGTTGGTTGCATCCAAAAGGGATAACCAAACCCCAGAGATTTACAAAGATACTTGACAAGCGTTCAAGTTAGATAGTTTGTTTCAGAATACTTGACAAGCGTTCAAGTTAGACAGTTAAGTTTCAAGAATACTTGATAAGAGTTCAAGTTACAGTTCAGAATACTTGACAAGCGTTCAAGTCAGATAGTTTCAGAATACTTGACAAGAGGTCAAGTCAGAAGGTTGCGCCAAGATGGACAACCGCCCCCAGAGATTTATAGAAAATACTTGATAAGAGGTCAAGTCAGAAGGTTGCGCCAAAAGGGACAACCGCCCCAGAGATTTATAGAAATACTTGATAAGAGGTCAAGTCAGAAGGTTGCGCCAAAAGGGACAACCGCCCCAGAGATTTATAGAAATACTTGATAAGAGGTCAAGTCAATAGGTTGCGCCAAAAGGGACAACCGCCCCAGAGATTTATAGAAATACTTGATAAGAGGTCAAGTCAGAAGGTTGCGCCAAAAGGGACAACCGCCCCAGAGATTTATAGAAATACTTGGTAAGAGGTCAAGTCAATAGGTTGCATCCAAGAGGGACAACCGCCCCAGAGATTACAGAAGTCAGTTTTGAAAAAGTTAGTTTTGAAAAAAAAAAAGTTAGTTTTGAAAAAAAAGTTAGTTTTGAAAAAAAAGTTAGTTTTGAAAAAAAGTTAGTTTTGAAAAAAAGTTAGTTTTGAGAAAGTTAGTTTTGAAAAAAAAAAGTTAGTTTTTAAGTCCCAAGTCATTTCAATGCAGTCAATTGAATTCAACTTTTCCTTTGTAAGTTAAGAGAATTTAATTTAAGAAAATGTAATTTACGAATTTAATTCAACCTTTTTTGTGTTGTAAAGAGAATTTAATTCAACCTGAATTGACCGGGTTGCGTCTTTAGTTAACCTTTCTTTGTTTTGTTGTAAGAAGGAAATGGACCGATTTGTCTTTTCTCTTTTTCATGCCATTGTTGCGTATAAAATATATAGGTAAAATGACATATTTTATTGTTGGCAACCAAAACCGTTTTTACAAATGTTGGTAACGAGTTTTATAATTATTGCGATTATATGATGACAGAAATAGTGTAATAATTAATCGATAATGTACCTAATTTATCTTGCTCTGTATGGTCGGGAAATTTACCCGTAGGACCGCACATGGCCCTAAATTTCAGTTGTGTTTATTCTTTTTGTCATTTAATTTTAATAAAACTTCTACACAATAAAACATATGTATTTATCATATGCAAACAAGTTTTCAGACTAAAATATCAAATAATTCAAATTCTATCAACATTCAACGAAAGAGTATGATTTTTCTACTTAACATGCAAAAAATTATTAAACCTTTTTAATATTTTTTTTAGTATATAAAAAATAATTTTTAATGTAAAATTTACCTGAAATTATTAAAAGAAAAGATTGTTCGAAATGCTTTCCTTCCATTTGAATAACACTTTTTATTCTTGGCCGAAAACTCATCTAAGGTTCGATTTACTTTTATTTTTAAGAATATTATAAAATTATGTTTAGCTCATTAAAATGCATAAATTGATTTATATTTTAATTTGTATTCTTAACTTTCTTAATTCAATTATCGTACCGATACTTCTGGTTAATGTTTATATAGTTCATATATAGCTAGGAATGTTACTAGTCGAATTTAATTCCATCTTCAAAAATTCAATTTTTAAACCGTGAGATTTACTTTCATCAATTGTAAGTCCTCTAAGTACATTTCTTTGTATTACCTTAATACGTGGAACTGATTTAATTAAATACTTAAATACTACCTTGAACTTAAAGGATTTTATAATAATAATGATAATAATAATAATAACAACAATAATTGACTCAAAAGATTTTATAACCCTAAAACCCATCTTAAATTATTATACATTATTTTTAAACTTTGTTAATTCAAAAACCTTCCAAATCTCTACACATACACACGCATGTATGCACACTATATATACTATATATACAAACCTTATTCTAAAATCATTCGATATCACAAACTATTTCATAGCGTGTAGGTGCTAACTCTGCTATTTATATAGTCCTAAGCCTTTTTGCTTACTATATATAAATTTTTGCTCAGGCATTTATTCAGTTAATTTAAGAATCCTCTCCGCTAGTCTGTCCCTCAAAGTTATGATACACACTTTGTATCTAATACACACAAATACACACTAGACCACAGGTCTATACATCATCCATTACGTAATTCGATTTTTTACCTACAATAGTCAATAAAATTAGTTATAGACTGCACGATCAGGGTAACTTTGGAAAATAATTTATATTTTTTTCCTTTTACCTACTATTCATTATGTACATAATTTTTTCCCACAGAAAAATAAAAATTTTGTAAAAAAATTTAACAATATCTTTCTTTGTCTAGCGTAATTGTTTGTCTAAAATTGAAGTATTAATCTTTGAATTTTTTTATTATATAATAACTCACTTGCTCTGTATAAAAATTTGTAATGTAAAGAAAAAAAGTCGTCATCTAACTTGAAGTAGTTAGGATGTTATTTTCTCATTTGTATTGTATTAATGGTACCCTATTAGATTATTGTATAAATATCGTTTTTTTTTAAAAGGGGAGAGCAATGTAAAAATGAAATGAATAATCAATATTCATTTTTACATAAGAACCAAAATCGCTTAACGCGAGTTTGGATAATAATTTTACTTGTGGCTTCCTATTCTTGATCGTGTCAAAACCCTACGATCTACCATACCTATGGTTTAGTCGTATCCATTTTTATTTGTTATAGAAGTTATTAATTAATTGTGATTGTCTTGCATCTCACCCTCGTCCCTAGATTATGCATACACATTGCATATAACTCTTTGCCTCTAATTCGTTCTTGTAAATCTTCCTAATAATGATTTGTATTATACGTACAAAATTTAATAACTATGACGTCATAAAGTAACTTAATTCTCTTCACGTTTTCCATACCTTGAACACTGAATCACGTGTTTAGTATTTGGACATCTTCCGTATTGAATGTATGGTAAATTCCTTAATAATAATAATAATAATAAATAATAATAAAAAGAAAAAAAAGAAACTTCATTCTCTATACATCATTAGTTATGTTGTTTCCTACCTATTGTCTACTGATACCTATCAACCTATCAGTCCATATTTTACGCGTCTCTATATTACGCACACAACCCATTGGATTATGTACATGTAAAATACGTCCACATATATTTTTTTTATTATTTTTTTTTTAAGTGCGTTCAACCTTCAAGGCATTCATTAGGCTTACAGTAGTTAAATGCTCAAATTCGCGAATCAGCAGAACCGAACGTTTCTAAGATA
Organism: Bathynomus jamesi; assembly: GCA_023014485.1. Taxonomy (NCBI): domain Eukaryota; kingdom Metazoa; phylum Arthropoda; class Malacostraca; order Isopoda; family Cirolanidae; genus Bathynomus; species Bathynomus jamesi. The sequence goes on from JAJOZX010001861.1 coordinate 64,484, forward strand.
AACAACATCTTTCGCTCTGATCCAAATCTATAACATATAATGTAATATAACATATTATGTTGTATATAAATTATCTTGTCATGTCTCATGTACTTGTGTTGTACTAATAACCATATATATAATAACCATATATAATCTGACCATATAATCTGACCATATAATCTAACCATATAATCTAACCATATAATCTAACCATATATATATAAAAAACACTGTAAGAATGGTAACGACGTAATGTACTTCAATGAAACTATAATTGAATGTAATGACTTTATATATAATGTAAGAATGTACTTTAATCGAACTGTAAGGGACAATCATAAGCGAATGGGAAGTAATCCATAATCGCAATCATAATTGTAATAAACCCAAACAAAAATGATATCGCCTTCAGAAATGAAGACGTGGCAAAAAAAAAATAAGATTAGTTTTTATTTTTATTTATTTTTTTTTTTTTTATTTGGAAACTTTCAAACACCTGATCGTGTTTAAAAGGGGGGAAACTTAACCTCCAACTGCCATCCCCCAACATTCAGGCATATTTTATACATGTATTTGTAAAATGAAGGACACTTGATTACGAGACTCTGCCTTGGACTGCTAAGAGACTCCCCTGGTTAGCAGCCTCGCTGCGGGGAGGGAGGTCGAACCTCTACCCCTGTAAATTCAGAGCAGTACCTGTATATTTTTAAGAAGTAAATTTACAGTAAGAGAAACTTTTTATTTTCCCCCTCGAGTTGGGCTATCGTCAGAGGAACTTAGTAAAGTCGAAAAGTTATAAAGTATCAGAGAAAGAATTAGAAAATTATAGAAGAAAAGTATCAGAAGAAATATCCGTTGCTTGCCTCCCTAACTAGAACCCCCTTCGAATCCGAACCGACAAAGGGCCATAAAGGGGGGGGTTAACATATATATATATATATATACACACACACACGTGTGTGTGTGTGTGTGTAAAAATGAACAATGAATAATTCCTATATTCATATATTCATTCGTATAATTCTTATATAATTCGTATATTTATATAATCCTTATATTCATTATATCCATATAATACTTATATTTGTATACATTTATATTCATATATTCATTTTGACATAGAGTCCAAAATCGCATAACGCTCACGCGAGTTTGGAAAAATTTTTGATTTGCTTTCTATTTTATTTCTGCCGAATAATTGGTGAATTGTTTCTTTTTAAATGACTTAATCATTTTATAGATTTAGCTTAATAATGAAACCTGGTTAAATTCTGCAATGTTCATTTTCTGTATACATTCTCTCTTCGTTATAAAAGATGAAGTCATGTCTTGCTTAACGTTTAATTTTAAATGTTAAGCCTTTAATTTTTGCTCATATGCATGTTTATGTGTAATTTATAATAAAATGCATATTTCAATTTCCATTTTTAGTTAACTCGGCAGACCATGATAAAATCAGATCTGTCAATATGCGGTTTAAAATAAAAATATGGCTTCATCTTCAAATATCTTGCTTATGTGTTTAGACGTTGGTACAGCTAAAATATTTACCTTATCTACAAATATTTTGCAAAATAATGCAGCCTATTGAGAATAAAAACAAAACAAGTAAACATTAAATAATAATGATGTTCACAAAATTTGGGTATGTAAACCCATGTAATTTTTCAAATTGTTATTCTGATTTGACTGATCTAACTTAGAGGCTGAGCATTACTTGTAACATTTTAGCAGTAAACTACAGTAAGAGAAAATCTTTGTTTTCTCCTTCCAGCCTTGCTCTCTTCAGAGAACTTAGTCTTAAATAGAGAAAAGTAATTTCCCGATACGTTACAAGAAGAATCGGGGAACCTTCAGAGAATTTAGTAAACTCCACAGAATCCTCCGATCCACTGCAAGAAGAAATCGGAGAGTAGTATAAGAGAAACCTCTGCGATTCTCTTATGGTACCAGATACTCCAGAGCAGTGGTGGGCACCGTTAACCAAAAAGTTAACTTCGATAACGATAATCCGTTAACCCCAATTTTTAACTCCGATAACGATAATCCGATAATTTTACTACAAAGTTAACGGAAGTTAACGATAATCCGTTAACGATAACTATTTCTTTACTAACATTTAAAAAAATCAAGGAAAAAAGCTTTAAAACCCATAGAAAATGTTTATTTATGCAAAATCCAACAATAAATAGGTATTTAACTGTATTTTTATCAAGTTTTGCAACTTTTTTGCTTAATAACCTTTTTTTTATTTTTAATAAAAAATGTACTGATTACATGTTTTGAAACCCTTGTAACCACTAACCATTAACTAAATTTTAATTTACCAGAGAATTATTATGGCGGGAACTGAAAGGTAAAATTAAATTTTAGGCACATTTATTAAAGACTATGACACAATGTGCTGGTTGCCCTTCAGAAAGACCAACTTCTCAAAGTTAGGCCCAACTGCCAGTCTTGACCTCTTGGGCCTCAGGATGTCCTTGCCGAGAGAGAAGAGCCGTTCCACTGCGGCAGAGGACGGAATTGGCAGACTGAAGTTATGGCGGTTTGAATTCATTCGCGGAACGGTGATCTTCTGTGAATGACTCCTTGCAGTTAACGTGTTAACGGACTTTAACAGACTAAATATCGAGTTATCGGAAGTTAACTGGTCCGATAACGATAAATGGAAATTAACTTCCGTTAATAGTCCGTTAAAAAAGTTAACTTCGTTAATTAACTGTTATCGGATTAACGCTTTAGTGCCCAACACTGCTCCAGAGTAACAAATCCGTTGCTGCCACCTAACCAGAACCCCCGTCAACTTCGAACCGCCCAAGGCCATAGACGGAGGGGTTAACATATATATATATATATATATATACACACTAGGGGCACTCAATATATTTTGCCCCACCCTTTTTTCTTAGCTAAATAATAGGCCATGGGGCTGAAATGTCTTTTGGGCCGTAAGTTTGAACTTTCTGCGCTTCACATAACCGGATTTTTCCAATTTGAACCTCCCCTCCTTGTATAAAACAGCTTTTAAACGCCCTTGTATAAAACCGATGGTTAATGCAGTTTCGAAAGTGGCGTCTGACAGTGATGTGCGTCGTAAACAGAGAGCTGTTATCGTGTTCTTAACTGCAGAGAAGGAAACAATTGGAAATATTCACAAACGTCTACAAAACGTTTACGGAGATGCTGTTGTTGATCGAAGCACAGTTGGACGCTGGTCTAAACGTGTGAGATCATCGGAGAGAGGGAGAGCCAGCCTCGATCATGAGCCACGAAGCGGTCGCCCGACATCGGTTGTGACATCTCACATTGTGCGACGTGCTAACAGCATCATTCGCTCAAATCGGCGTGTCACATACAAACATACAAGGAGCTATCACTGGAGCTAGGAATTAGTGAAGGAAGTGTGAATACGATAATTCAGCAACCGAGATACTCAAAAGTGTGTTTATGGTTTGTTCCTCGCGAACTAACTGAAGATCACAAAGCCCAAAGGAAAGAAATTGCTTCTGAGTCGTTGGTTCGATACGAGACAGAAGGGGATGACATCCTTTCACGAATTGTGACTGGAGATGAGACATGGGTACACCACTTTGAACCTGAAACAAAACGCCGATCCATGGAGTGGCATCACGCAGACTCCCCACGCTAGAAAAAGTTCAAAATGGCTCCCTCTGCACGAAAGGTTATGGTCACCATCTTCTGGGACATGAAAGGGGTGATTCTGGTGGACATTATGAAGAAAGAACAAACAATCAACTCGGAGGCATACAGTGCTACCTTACAGAGACTCCAGAGACGTATAAAGCGAGTTCGATCGGAGAGAAAACTTGAAGATGTCCTTCTTTTGCACGATAACGCAAGACCACACAACAGTTTGCAAACAAGAGAGGCCATCACAAAAATGCGCTTGACTGTGTTACCCCACCCTTCATGCAGCCAGGATCTGGCACCTTCAGACTTCCATTTATTTGGGCCAGTGAAGGATGCTATTCGTGGAAGAAAGTTTCAGTGACGATGAGGTTGTTGAGGAGGTTAAGAGGTGGCTCGAGCGGAACCCAACGGACTTTCACCAGCACGGAATAAAGGCCCTCGTTTCGAGGTGGAGGAAAGTCGTAGAAAAAGATGGAGACTATGTGGAAAAATAAAAACTTGTAAAAAAGGTATGTAACTACTTGTGTACAAAATTTCTGGAACTTTTTCTGTATCCACCCGAAGAGGATGCCAGTGGGCATCGAAACTGTTGTGGAAATAAACTGTCTATTAGAGTGGGTTTTAATTATCATATTTTGACCTTCACGTAGAAAAAAGTTAAGTTATTTGCATTTATTAAAGGAAACTTGGAAAGAAAAAAAAAAGGTGGGGCAAAATATATTGAGTGGCCCTCGTGTCTGTGTGTATATATATATATATATATATATATATATATAGTTACTATTATTATTATTATTATTATTATTATTAAAAGGAAACAAATTTCTCATAGAAATTTAAAAAATAATAATTAATTTTAAACCACTTACAGTACGCTTTTATTAATTAAAAATTGGGTGTCTTTGTATAAACCCTTTAATTTGGTTAATTTAAATCATAAATATTTGTTTCCATTTGAAAAATACCTTTTCACTCATTCACGCGAAGATGAAAGAAAAAAAATACAATTAAAGCTTTACAAACTTATTAAAAATAATATTATTGCAATTTAACCTATAATCGTATTTGAGGTAATGACCTAAATTCTTTCTCCATTGTAATAACTCTCGAGAGACGTAACTGTGACGAAAGAGGACTCCTAATGAAAAGAGCTTTATCGAAAACTCTTAAAATGTATTTTATATAAAGTTTATTTTAATGTGTAAAAATTCTTATAAGCAAAAGTAACTCTTATTGCGGAAGTGAAAGAAGTAGGATACGCTGTACAGTATACACGAGTATATAAAACTATTTGTATAAAGACTGAAAAAGGAACTCGACAAGAACGATACTACACGTAAATGGACCTCCTACACGAACAAAAAACAGTAAATACATTAATACAATAAGTAAATAATGATGATGATTAACATCTAAATAAAAAGTAAATAAAAACCTTTACTGGAACTGTTTACGAACTCTGTGTGAAAGAACCGTTCAGTCTCTTCATTTTATTGGCTGTAAATGTCTTATGTTTATTTATTCATTGAAATGTTTATTGCACTCCAGTTCGAACATCTGAGAATTCAACCTTAGAAATTCTCACTCGTTTCCCCTCGCAATAGAAAATGGGAGGCAAATTATTATTATTATTAGGGGGAAATGGAATTTAAAAGAATCGGGACCAAAGCTGGAATTAGAGAACTCTGTGTGTATACATGTAGTAATTATGCACATTACGATGTACGTATTTATACGTTCAAGAGGAGTGGAGAAATAGCGAAGAGTGAGAAAAGAAATGCACACAAAAGATGAGATCTGGAGATGTATAACATTCTCTAAAACTGAATTCTTAGTGTAAACATCTTCCTCTAAAGAATCTACATTGCCTTCAATCTACACTTCAAAGGAGGAGATTGTAGACACCAATCGACCAGGAAATTACTCTGAGGCGGAGGTTAGGCAGGAGACAGGGAGTGCTGCAACTCCCATTTCTCCTGTCACTGTCATCCTCAGCTGATCTTTTTCAGTGTGTCATCTACAATGTGAACAGTCCAGCATGCTCTCAAACACGCATTACTCTCACTTTTCCTCACTAGACATACATGCAATGGCATCGACCTCAAGAGCCTCAGAGTTCCCTCAGGAGGGGACCAGAAAAGTTCCTACTTATGGCTCCCCCGCTGTCGATACCGGGAACGCGGACCTGGGAAGCGGGGATGGTTCTGCTACTGCCTATTCGAGGAGTCCTGGGCCTCTGCCTGATTCACTATTCATAAACTGCAACATTCGTGGCTTCTTCTCAAATTTTCAATCTGGTGAACACCAACTCTTCTCCTCAAAAGCTCACCCTCTTTTCCTCACTAAACCTCAGGTGTCTGGGACGACTGACAGCAACCCCTTTTTTGTACCCTCCTAATTTTTTTAGAATCAATTTCATTCCAAAAGGGGATGTTGCGTATATCTACGCAATGACCTAACTTGCTCTCGTATTCCCGAACTTGAATCCACCGAATTCTACACCATCTGGCTAAAGCTTACATGCCAATCTCAAACTATGATAAATACATCTGCACTATCTACAATACCTTTCTCCTAATTCTATTGACCATTCAAAATTCTTTGACTACCTCACTTCTAAAGTGAAATATATTTTATTCCACTCTCCTTTTGTTGAAATCTCCATTTTAGGAGATTTCAATGTTCACCACCACCTTTAGATTTCCTTCCATTTTATTGACATCCCTGGTGAACTAGCTTACAACTTTTCTATCCTGAATGTCCTAGAGCAAATTGTACAGCACCCTACTAGTATCCCCGATCGCCATGGAGATAGGCCCAACATTCTGCATTTATTTCTAACCTCTCAGCCTTCTTCTTACTCTCTGAAACTTTCTTCTCCGGTGAGCTCCTCCGACCACAATCTTATATCTGTTTCCTGTCCTATCACTCCACTTCGGCCCTTAGGCAGTACTTCCTTGATTTCCCATGAAATGATTACTGCTTCCGCAGCCAGAGCCCCTCTGAGTGCGCTGAACGCATCACGGAGGTGATTCTTTCGGGCATGGAAGCATACATTCCATATTCTATTCCTACAACTAATGCAAAAAATCCTTAGTATAACTTTGCTTGTTCTAATGCTATCCGCAACAGAGAGGAGGCTTTCAGAAGGTACCGTCGCCATCCGTCTTCTGACTATCACTTAGCTTATATTTCTATCCGGAATCGAATAAAATCTGTTCTTCGATTCTCCAAAAATTCCTTCATCCGACAAAAATGTGAAAATCAATCGAATTCTAATTCTTCTCGCTCTTTCTGGCATCTAACTAAGAACTGCTCCAACAACTTCTTATTTCCCTCCCCTTTTCCATTTCGACGGCTCAGTTGCCGTCTCTTTTCCTGATAAAGTTCTACTCTTTCATCAAACATTCGCCTCCAACTCAACCCTGAACGATTCCGCTGCTGTTGCTCCGTCTCCTCCTCCCTCTGACTTAATTATGTCTGAAATTAGAATCTTTTCCAGAAACGTTTTTTCTGGCCTATCTGGGCTCAACTCTAGGAAGGCGTACGGTTCTGATGGTGGCCCTCCTGTTCCTCTCAAGAACTGTGCTTCTGTGCTGATATCCTGAATATGCAAACTCTTTCGTTTTTTTGTCTTTCATCTGGTACTTTTCCTTCCTGGTGGAAATTCGTTTTCATTCAGCCTGTCTCAAAGAAGGGTGACCGCTATCAACCCTCCAACTATCATTCAATAGCTTTGATTTCTTGCCTTTCTAAAGTTTCTGAATCTATCCTTAATAGGAAGATTCTAAAACACCTCTCTTCTCGCAATCTTCTTTCAGATCGTCACTATGAGTTCCACAAGGGGCGCTCTACTGGCAATCTTCTTGCATATCTCTCTAACGCTTGGTCATTCTCCTTTCTCGATTTCGGTGAAACCTTTGCTTTTGCGCTAGACATATCAAAATCTGGCGCAAATCTTTAATTTGAAAACTGCCCTCCTTCGGTTTCTGTTCTTCTATCGGTGCTTTCATCTTTAATCTATCCTTAATAGGAAGATTCTTAAACACCTCTCTTCTCACAATCTTCTTTCAGAGTATCAATGTGGGTTCCGGAAGGGACGCTCTACTAGCAATCTTCTTCCATATCTCTCTGACTCTTGGTTATCCTCCTTTCGGGATTTCGGTGAAACCTTTGCTATTGCGCTGGACATATTAAAAGCTTTCGATAGAGTCTGCCACAAATGCTTAATTTCCACACTGCCCTCCTTCAATTTCTATTCTTTTATCTGTACATTCGTTTTTAATTTCCTTTCTGGCCGATCTATAGCTGCGGTTGTAGATGGCCACTGTTCTTCTCCTAAAGCTATTAATAGTGGTGTTCCTCAGGGTTCAGTCCTGCCACCCACTCTTTTCCTTTTATTTACCAATGATCTATTAGGTCGCACTTCCTATCCTATCCAGTCCTATGCTGATGATTCCACTCTTCACTTCTCTACCCACTTCACAAAGCGTCCCTCTCAACAGACACTCAATTCTTCGCGTGGCACGGCTATGATACAACTGACGCCTGATCTTTCTACTATCTCTAATTGGGGCAGAGAAAACCTTGTGGCTTTCAATGCCTCAAACACTCGGTTTCTCCATCTGTCTACCCGTCACAATCTCCTATACGACTATCCCATTATCTTCAACAATACTTTACGCACCTCAATCCTGCCTCTTCTCTTAACATTTTTGATGTTTCCTTTTCTCGTGATCTTTCCTGGAAAGATCACATATACTCTTTTTTCTAAAACAGCTTCTAATATGTTAGGTGTGCTACCGGCTCCGTAGTTTCTTCATCGCCACTCAGTTGCTCGCTCTGTACTGTACAGGGCTCTTGTCCGACTGTTTTTAGTGCGCTTCCCATGTGTGGGGTACCTCAACCGACACAGCTCAACTTGACCGGATGTAATCAAAGGCTTTTCGTCTCATCATTTCCCCGCCTCTTCCTGACTGTCTTCAATTCCTCTCTCTTCGCTGCAATGTTGCCTCACTCTCTCTTTACTATTGCTATTATAACGGACACTGCTCTTCTTAACTCTTTAACTGTATGCCTCATTCTTTAAGGAGAGTACACAGTACCAAACTTTCGACACATTCTCTTTCTTTTTTTGTCTAACTCTCTAACACAAGGGTTAATCGGTATTTTTAATCTTTCATCTACTCAACCGGTCAACTCTGGAACAATCTTCATTAAACCATCTTTCACTCTGTTTATGGCCTTCAATCTTTCAAATGCAGAATGTCTAGGCATTTCGAAAACCTTGGACCTTGATTTTTGCTCTCTTCTTCCTCTAATGGGGGGGGTGGAATTTTTGTGGGCATTCGCCCTTGTCCCCTCCTTCCTGCATAAAACAATCCAAACAATAACATACTAGACTCTTCAATTAAAGAAATACATTTTTTACTTTCACAAAAGATGAAAGAACAAATCTTTTTGCAATCGTAAAAGTGTTTGTAATGTTTTAGCTGGTTTAGCAAATTAAATATTAATAAATTTACATTTAAATTTAAACTTATTCATCGGAAGTATATACCTTTCAACCTTTCAAATGTTCCGTGCGATGATTCCTCATTTCACGAAGGTCAAGCTTGTCGCTCCTCCTCTCGAGTTGGCCTGGTGAAGTAGTAAGTTAGTTTCTTTTACTCTCCACCTCACATAGCCAGGTACGCCAGGCTCATTGGGGATTGTTCTGAGCCAGGCGTCTAATCTTCTTTTGAAGATGTTCACTGCAACACCATTCGTGTTCTTTAGGTCTTTGGGCATCTGATTAAACAGTTTTGGTCCTCTCATAACAAAACTATTTTCTTTCAGGGTTAAGGATGTTCCCTGTCTCGCCTTTAATTTGGGAATACGACACAGTCTTCCTTTTCTACTTTCCACTGTTGTTTGGGGAGTTATAGGGTTCAGAGTAAGATTAGGGACTAGTTTCTCCATTATTTTCCAAGTGTAAATAATGGTGTATCTCTCTTTACTTTCCAGTGTATAGATTTAGTTCGCGTAACCTTTCCCAGTAATTTAGTCTTTGCACCCATTGATATTGGCTGTGAAGCTTCTCTGAATCCCTTCTAGCTGTCTAATGTTCTCATTTTATATGGGGATGGTAGGATAGAGCAGTATTCCAATTTGGGTATGATCAGTGTTTTCAGTAGAGGAATCATTATATTTCTATCCCTTCGTTTGAAGGTTCTCAGTATCTGCCCAGTTATTCTCCTTGCTCTGTTTACTGCTATCTTATTTTGTGCTTCAAATTTCGCATCATCAGTCATTACAACCCATAAAACGTTTGCTTTAGAATTTCTCTGAATTTCCTGTCCATTTGGGGTATAATATTCCATGGATTTTAGGCCCTCCATTTTCCGTACCGTGACAGCTGAAATTTCCTAATGTTAAACTACATATTGTTGTCTTCCGTCCACTTGTAGATTCTGTTCATGTCGGTTTGTAGAGATCCTATATCTTCTGGGTTTCTTATTTTTCTACTGATCTTTGTGCCATCGGCAAAGGATGTTATTGTGTTGTCTCTGGTAACGTCCTCATCTATGTCAGATAGCATGATTATGAAGAGTAGTGGAACTAATACTGTTCCTTGTAGTACTGAGCTGAGGACCTCTGATTCTGATGAAGATATTCCTTGTACTGTAACGACTTGCCGCCGCTCACTAAGGAAATTATATATCCACTACCCTACTTTTCCTGTTATTCCTATATAATTCAATTTATGTATTATGATTTCATGGTCACACTTGTCGAACGCTTTGACAAAGTTTGTCTATATTACATCATAGTTTTCATTACTTTCCATTGCATCAATATTGTTGTTGTAGTGTTCCATTAGTTGTGATATGCATGATCTGCCTGTCCGAAACCCATGTTGGTTATCATTTAATTTTTTCTGAGTTTCTAAAAAGTCATAGATTTTCTGTCAAACTAGTCTTTCAAATATTTTAGTGAGATGAGATGTAAGCGACACTGGCCTATACTTTATGGCCTCGAATCAATCTCCTCCTTTATATATTGGGACTATGTTCGCGCTCTTCAGGATGCCCGGTATTTTTCCCATGTCTAGTGATCGTCTGCATATCCAATATAGGGGCTCAGCGATTGCATTCTTGCAGTTTTTGATCAGTGTGCCATTCCATTTGTCCAGTCCTGCCGCTGAGTGTGCTTTTAGTTTCACTGTAGTTTGTGTAAAATCATTTGTCGTAAGTCGAAGTCCGTTATACTTTCCCCTTGTAGTTCCTCTTCAAAGAATGCGTTTCTATCGTATATCAGTTTGTCAGTTTTTGGGATACTGAAAGATGATTCGTACTGAGCTCTTAATATTTCAGATACTTCTGTTAGATCATCAGATAAAGCACTGTCTTCGTTTTTCAAAGTTCCGATAGTAGTATGGTTTTTCAACTTCCTCTTTGCAAAATCATAGAAGTACTTTGAGTTAACTTTTATCGCTTCTATAGTGTCGTCTTCTTCTTTTTCTGTATGCTTCTCAATTAGTTCCTGTATGACGCAATCGATACTCTGAAGTTTATCATTTAATATTTTTCTGATGTTGCGGTCGCTCTTTTTCTCTTTCGGAACAATGGCCTCTTTTGTCTCTCGAACCTGCTTGTCTTTCCCCTTTGTTGTATTTTTGGTACATGTCTTTCCACAATTTCCAGCTTCTCCTCTGAGGTCATTAGCATCTCTTCCGTTGTCTTGGCCTCGAAGATGGTTTTCCAATCAATTACTTCCATGCTGGATGCAACATCTTTCCAGTTTATAGCTTTGGAGTGAAAATTAAAAATTTCGAAATTGCTTCTCTCACTTGTTCATGTTCTTTCCTTTCCTGTTGCTTTTATATTGGTTGTTATTTCAATAATATTGTGATCCGATATTATAGTTGGGACTATTTCTACATCATCAATCATGTTGCTGTTGTTTGTGAATACCAAATTTAGGCAGTTCTTAACGCGTGTTTTAGAAATCAAAGGAGTTCAATGGGACCGTTCACACGGCATACGCGCGACAAAACACCCGCGGCGCAAATGCTCACCAAACGCCCGTACTTCCAAAATGCGCCGAGCGTTCTTGAATTCTTCGTGTGGCAATAGAGTACTTCAGACGAACGTATTTTTTTTCGTGCGTCAGTTGTGTTTCAGCTCTGGCAGAGTCAATCGCCTACTGCAAGTGCCTCTGTATTATCCTTGTCTGGTGCTGTTTATAGGATGGACCCACCATTTGCGGCTTCTTTGCTTTTTCATAACCTTATTCATCAAACACACACAAACAATTCTCTTGTTTAGTCTTCCATCACGAGCAGATGCAGGCGAACTGAGGTGATGCACGCGACACAATACGTCTGTGTGAACACATGCCTTCCAGAAAAACAGACGCGCGCGACAAAAATACGCTCGTGTGAAGCGGCCCTTAAGGCCCTGAATGTTGGCTAGGATTATTTTTATTTTTTCCCTTTCGTTTTTACATACTTGTGTTTCCGATTCATTTTCCAATGATGGTGCTGGTTTCGTTGCCTTGTGATCCTCCAAGAACTCACGTGTATATATATATATATATATATATATATATATATACGAACGAAGGGAGTTGCAGTGGACATCTTCAAAAGAAGATTAGACGCCTGGCTCAGAACAATCCCCGATGAGCCGGGCGTACCTGGCTATGTGAGGTGAAGAGCACAAGAAAACAACTCACTACTTCACCAGGCCAACTCGAGGGGAGGGGCGACAAGCTTGACCTTCGGAAATGAGGAATCATCGCGAGGAACCTTTGTAAGAATGTAAGGTTAGGTATATATATATATATATTATATATATATATATATATATATATATATATATATATATAATATAGTATATATATATATATACACCTAACCTTACATTCTTACAAAGGTTCCTCGCGATGATTCCTCATTTCCGAAGGTCAAGCTTGTCGCCCCTCCCCTCGAGTTGGCCTGGTGAAGTAGTGAGTTGGTTTCTTGTGCTCTTCACCTCACATAGCCAGGTACGCCCGGCTCATCGGGGATTGTTCTGAGCCAGGCGTCTAATCTTCTTTTGAAGATGTCCACTGCAACTCCCTTCGTGTTTCTTAGGTATTTCGGCAGCTGATTAAACAGTTTTCGTCCTCTCACCTCAAAACTATTTTCTTTCAGGGTTAAGGATGTGCCCTGTCTCGCCTTTAATTTGGGAATACGACAGTTATAATGTTATAATGTTTCAGACCAACAAAGACCCTAGGATCCACTCATGGCTGGTCTACCTAACGTGTTCGTAATTGTGTATTGTGTATGTCCTCCGTGGTGGCGGAGGGGACCTACAATTTTACGTGGGTTCCGAACCACAAGAACATAAGAAATTTATGTAAAAACTGCCTGTACATTGGCAACGACCAATTTTTACGAAACTAAATAATTATAAATTTAAAACTAATTAATTATCGATATAAAACTAAAGATAGAATCTCTGGATCCAGAGGATCAAGTCATAATAGACTACTATCCACAAATATGTTACACTCTATATCTATTTATAACCGACATGCAAATATATCAGATCCAAAGGATCCGGTCAATTTCATTACGGTATCCATCCAACCAAAAATAAGTCACGATCCATATCGATTGCGGACCAAGTCAAAATTTACCACCATATACATTACAATATATATACTTAGGAAGAAAAGTGTACGTGTGGCTGTAAAGACTGTACAGTAATGTAGAAATGTGTGTGCACCCATTTTGGGTCCCATTTAAAGGTGTTTGTGGGGCAAGTGAAGATCATGAGTTTTTCAATACCTCACAGTACTATGGGGGGCACCGCTCGGCAGAGGAATCTCTTTAAATGGGGTGTGTAAGGACAGAGAATATCCCCTAACCCAAGATGCTGCCTCCCTATATCCCACAACACTTGTGTTGAGCTGTGGGATCTATCACCACAAAGCCTTAATTTTACTACCTTAAACTATACCCAATCTATCAACATATGCGTCTAATCGATTTTTAAACATGTTTATAGACTTGCTACTAATTACTTCTACCGGCAAACTATTCCAGCTATTTACTATTCTGTGCATAAAAAAGTTTTTGGCAACTGTTGTCTCGAACCTTCTACTTGTCAATTTACACCCATTATTTCTAGTCCTATTATATTGAGATATTTTGAAAAAGCTATCTCTATCTACGTTATCGAACCCATTCATAATTTTGAACACCTGGATTAGATCACCCCATAGCCTCCGAGTCTCGAGTGTAGTCAATTTTAACTCCTTAAGCCTATCGTCGTACGACTTTGACCTAAGAGACGGAATCATCTTAGTTGCTCGTCTTTGAACTCTTTCGATTTTGTCTATATCTTTGCGCATATGCGGATTCCAAAATTGGATCGCGTACTCCAAATGGGTTCTAACTAATAATGATTTATAAAGAGGAACTATAATATTGCGCGATTTGTACTCAAAATTCCGAGCTATAAAACCTAACACTTTGTTCGCCTTATTGACCGCTGCTGTACTTTGTTTCGCTACTTTTAAATCACCAGTGACTATAACTCCTAAATCTTTTTCCTGCTCTACGCTTGTTAACTCTTTCCCTGACATACTATACGCAAAATTACCGTTACGCGAACCTATATGCAAAATTTTGCACTTATCCACGTTAAATCTCATTTGCCATGTGACTGACCAATCAACGATTTTATTCAGATCTTCCTGTATTTTACCTCTATCTTCGTCATTAATCGCCCTACCACCCAGCTTCGTGTCATCCGCAAACTTTGAAAATGTATTGACTAGGCCGACATCTATATCGTTAATATATATATAAGAAAAAGCAAGGGGCCCAATACAGAACCCTGAGGAACGCCACTCGCTACATTAGCCCAACACGACTCCGCTCCATCAAAGACCACCCTCTGTTTCCTACCTCGCAACCACTCTTCTAGCCAATTTATTACTACACCCCTGATTCCATGAGCCTTAGTTTTTTCAATGAGTCTTTTGTGCGGCACGGTGTCAAACGCTTTTTGAAAATCTAAATACACTACATCAACCGCCCGATGTCTATCGTAAACGTCAACCACGCTTTGGAAAAATTCTAAAAGATTAGTTAAGCAAGATTTGTTTCGCCTAAAACCGTGCTGCGTATTTCTAACTAGTTTATTGAATTCTAAGTGTTCGACTATACGATCCCTAATTATCGATTCCAGTAGCTTACCTACAACAGACGTTAAACTGATTGGCCTATAATTTCCCGCCGCACTTTTATCGCCTTTCTTAAAGATAGGTGTTACGTTTGCTAACTTGAAATTATCTGGTAAGCACCCATCAGAAATAGACGCATTAAAAATCTTTGTTAGCGGCACAACAATGCTAACTTGTTCCAAAAATTCACAAAATGCACTCCCTGTTGCCAAAGAGACTTTAGGTTATTGTTAATATAGGTCGCCTTGCTGTAGAAATCGTTACGATGGATAATTCGAGGAAGTATACCTGTTAAAACAATCTTATTACGTTTTTCCTTTAATCGCTCTCGTAAGTCCCTGTACCTAGCCAGCAGTTCTTCCGATCTAGAATTTAAAACGTTATTAGTATCGACATGAATAACATACGTTGTGTCCTCGGAGGTACCCTCTGTAAATTGGTCAAGACTATTAGTTATATCCTCCATCCTTGCACCAGGGTAGCAGTAACGGCGCCTACGACGAGGGTTTCTCCCACAGAATTCCTCGAGCTGCCCTCGAACAATGGAATCGCCAACGAGTCGTATTTCCGGTTCATCAGCATCATCGAAACCTAAAACAGAAAACTTATTGTTTGTTATTACTGGTAGACATGCCTTAGGTTTTCTCAATGGGGGCTCCATTACGCACTCGAACGAAGGGTTGCGAACTAGGAGAAGAGAGAGGGTTATTAATACTATATATATATATATATATATATATATATATATATATATATATATATATTATCATGCTAACAGACGTAGACAGTGGATATGCAGTATAGTAACATCATTTGCGGACGATACAAAGCTCAGCAGAAAAATCAGCGATGCAAATGAAGTGGAGGCCTTGCAGAGGGACACGAACGAAATATACAAATGATCAGAAGACAGCAATATGACATTTGTCACCGAGAAATTTCAGCTCTTGAAATATGGTAGAAATGAAGAACTTAAACAGACTGCATATTATGCTCCAGATAGACAAGAAATTCAGAGAAGCACGAAAGCGGTCGACTTGGGGGTAATAATGACCGATGATGTCAAATTCGAGACACAAAATCAGATAGCAATAAACAAAGCAAAAAGAGTCGCGGGACAGGTACTAAGAACGTTCAAAAGGAGGGACAAGACAGTACTGATTCCCCTGCTGAGGACACTGATCATACCAAAACTTGAATGCTGCTCAGTTTTGACGTCCCCATATAAAAAGGAAGAAATTACATTTCACAGCCAAGATTGATGGCTGCAAAGAACTCAACTACTGGGAAAGACTACGTAAACTAATATGTACTCCCTTGAAAGAAGAAGAAAGAGGTATACTATAGTCTACATCTGGAAAATGATCGAAAAACTGGTACCAAACCTCAAACTAAACCCAATTACCATCCAAACAACGCTGGAAAATAGGAAAGGCAGAATGTGTAGTGTTTCCAAATTAAAGGACTGACAAGGGACCTCCTCAACTCTGAAGGAAAATAGCTTGGTCGTCAGGGGGCCAAGAATTTTCAACCATCTTCCAAAGGACCTCAGAAACGTTACAACGGTCAAAGTTCAAGTCTTCAAGAGAAGATTAGATGCCTGACTCAGTAGGGTACCAGATGAGTGGGGTGTACCTGGCTATGTACGGTGGAGAGCGCAAGAGAGCAACTCGCTCCTGTACCAAGCCAGGACTAGAGGCGAGGCCACTATCTTGACCTTCGTGTGAAGAAAGACCGACGCACGAGACCCTAACAAGGTTAACAAGGTGTATATATATATATAATATTATATATATATATATATATATATATATATATATATGCGCCTCGGTGGTGTAGTGGTTAGCGTCGCTGACTATGAATTCATCGGCCCCGGGTTCGAGACCCGATGGCAGCCGGCGCGCAGCAAAACCCAGCTGTTCATCCTTCCACACAATAAAGAAAGTGGTTGGTAGATAAAGGGGTCCCCTAGGTGGCCTAGTGGTTAAGACGCTGGGCTGCTGATGGGGCGTGGTTCGGATTCCACGTTAAACTGTAGGTCTAAGGTGGAGTGAAAAGCTTGATCTTCGTCAGAATGAACAATTCGGGCGGAAGCTAAGCAAAGGTACCAAAGAGATATATATATATATATATATATATATCTATATATATATATCTTTCAACCTTTCAAATGTGCGATGATTCCTCATTTCACAGAAGTCAGGCTTTTTGGCTCTCTTCTTGAGTTGGCTTCTTGCGCTCATATCCAGGTACTCCCTCATTTCAGGGTCGAGGAGTTTCCCTTGTCTTGCCTTTAATATTGGAACACAGACACATTCTTCTTTTTCTACTCTCCACTGTTGTTTGAGTGGTTATAGGGTTCAAATTAAGATTGGAAATTGTTTTCCCAAGTGTAAATAATGGTGTACTCCTGACTTCTTCATCGCAAATATAAATTTAATTCACGTAACTTTTCCAAGTAATTTAGTTCTTTGCATCAATTGATTTTGGTTGCAAAGCTTCTCGGAATTCCCTTTAGTTGACTAATGTCTTCTTTTTCATATGGGGATGTCACGACCGAGCAATATTTCAACTTTGGTATGATAAGTGTTTTCAACAGAGGAATAATCTATATCAGTTAGCATGATTATGAATTGTAATTGAGCTAATACTGTTCATCGTGGTACTGAACTAAGGACCGCTGACTCTAATGAAGATAATCCTTAAACTGTAACAACTTGCTGCCGCTCACTAAGGAAATTATATACCTATTTTCCCACTCTTCCTTTAATTCCCATATATTTCAGTTTATGTGTTATGACTCCATGGTTACACTCGTGGAACGCCTTATTAAAGTCTATGTATATCACATCAGAGTTTTCATTGTTTTCGAGTACATCAATAATGTTATTGTGTTCCATTAGTTGTGATAGGCATGATCCTCCTGAACGGAATCCATGTTGGTTAGCATTTAATTTTTTTCCAAGTTTCCAAAAAGTCATAGATTTTTTCTTTAACTATTCTTTCAAATATTTTGGTGAGATGAGATGTAAGCGACACTGGCCTATAGTTTTTAGCCTCGGATCGATCTCCTCTATATTGGAACCATGTTCGCTCTCTTCAGGATGCTCGGTATTTCTCCCGTCTAGTGATCATGTACATATCTAATATAGGGGCTTAGCGATTTCATTCTTGCAGTTTTTGATTAGTGTGGCATTCCATTTGTCCGGGCTTGCTGCCAAGTGTGTTTTTAGTTTCCCTCAAAGTCCGTTATACTTTTTCCTTTGCAATTCTTTATTAAAGAACGCGTTGCCATCGCAGCTTAGTTTATCAGTTTTGGGGATACTGAAAGATGATTCATACTGAGCTCTTAATAGTTCAGATACTTCTTTTAGATCATCGGTTAAAACATTGTTTTCATTTTTCAAAGGTCCGATAGCTAGTCGCGTGATTTTTCGTCTTCCTTTTTACAAAAACATTGAAGTATTTTGAGTTAACCTTTGTCGCTTATATAGCGCCATCTTCTTCTTTCTCTGTATGGTTCTCAATTAGATCCTGTATGACGCAATCTATACTCTCCAGTTTATCATTTCATATTCTTTTGATGCTGTTGTCTTTGCAGTTTCTTTGTCTCTCGAACCTGTTTCTCCTTCCTCTTTGTGTTTTTAGGACGTCTTTCCACAACTTTCAGCGTCTTCTCTCTCATATATATATATATATATATATATATGGGATCTACAGATCTACAGAAGCTAAGGCTAACAAAGACCCTAAGATCCACTCTAACGTTAGCCCGAGAGAAAGGAAAGAGTAGGGGGTTAAGAGAAGAGAAGGGAATAAGGGGTTAAGTAAGGAGGAACACCTATCACTCGTGGGTTAACATTCATTCAGAAAAAGAGAAAAAAGACTCACCATCATCATCCGCCGGCCACTGCCGACAAGTCAGAAAAATAGTCGGAGAAAATAGGAGAGGGGTGAAAGATGTAAAGAAGTAAAATAAGAACGCTTACAAACCATGCAAACACAGTCTTAACTCACTGTCATACCATGCAAACTACAAACATGCAAGAAAAGAGAGTTCCAGACATGCAAAGTAAGGAGAGGATAAGAAAAAAAAAGTAGGTAAAGTTAAACAAAACGTGGGTTAGTTTACGCTACGAGCTACATCTACGTTCGTGTTAGTCTAATTTTTTTTTTTTTTAATAATTTTATTGCTGGCATTTATCGTCAACAGACTCATCCTCGACCACCACCCCTAGAGCTCCCGTTGCTAACTGTTTTTTTAATTTTAAACAACGTTAATATTTTTAAAATGTCTGTCAAGACGGTTCTTAAACACATTAACGCTGTTAGAGTTCACGACGGGCGCGGGAAGATTATTCCATTTATCAATTACTTTAAACGTAAAGAAGTTTTTAGCGATATTAGTAATGAAACGTCTGCCACGCAACTTAAATCCGTTATTACGAGTATTACTATTATCGAAAGTGAACAATTTGTCAAAATTTACGTTATCGATGTTATTAACGATTTTGAAAACTTCAATAAGCTTCTCCCTTAATCTCCTAGTTTCGAGTGAATACAGATCTAACTCTTTAATCCTGTCTTCATAAGGCTTGTTGCGCAATGACGGAATTAGTTTCGTGGCACGACGCTGAACCCTTTCTAACCTATCAATATCCTCACGCAAGTACGGGCACCAAAACTGAACGGCATATTCTAAATGAGGCCTGACTAGGGACTTGTAAAGGGGCAATATAATATCTTTCGATTTAAATTCGAAATTACGCTATGAAGCCTAACATCCTATTAGCTTTTGCGCAAGACTCCAGGCACTGGTTCCTAACCTTTAAATCCTTAGATACGCGTACGCCTAAATCTACTTCCTCGTCAACGCTCGCCAACTCTCTATCATCCATCGTGTACGTGTAATTATTGTTACGAGAACCTACATGCAAAACTTTACATTTGTCTACGTTAAATTGCATCTGCCACTTATCCGTCCACTCCATAATCCTATTTACATCGTCTTGGAGCCTATTTCTATCGTCCTCGTTAACAACCTTACCCCCTATTTTAGTATCGTCCGCGAATTTTGACACATTACTAGTCAATCCTACATCTATGTCGTTAATGTAAATTGCGAATAGCAATGGGCCTAACACTGAACCCTGTGGGACAACGCTACCTACATCCAACCACCCCGATTCACTACCATTAACTACGACCATCTGCCTCCTAGCACGAAGCCATTCTTTTAACCAGTTAGCTACCTGACCGCGTATACCGTGCGCTTTGACCTTCGCAATTAATCTCCTATGCGGAACTGTATCGAACGCCTTTTTAAAATATAAATAAATAACGTCAGCCGTTCTATGTCTATTGTATTCGCGCACTATTTCGTTATAAAATTCTAACAAATTAGTTAAACAAGACCTATGGCGTCGAAACCCATGCTGACTACTATTAATCAAATCTCTACTTTCTAAGTGATCGATGATACGATCCCTAACTACGGATTCTAAAAGTTTACCGATAATTGACGTTAGGCTAATGGGCCTATAATTGCTAGATACTGCGCAATCGCCTTTTTTAAAAATAGGCGTGACGTTAGCTAATTTGAAGTCTTCAGGAATAATCCCCGTTTCGAGTGATTGATTAAAAATCTTCGTTAAGGGGCCTACGATAACGTCTTTCAAATCTTTCAAATGTCTGGGATAAAAAGCGTCAGGGCCTGGAGCCTTGCTAACTTTTAGCCTATCGATATAATGCGCAACCTCACCCTCGTAAACAGTTATTTCATCCAAAATAGTCTCGCTACTAAATGGAACGATAGCGTCCACGTCGTGGACATTATTTACGTCTTCTACGGTAAAAACTGTCGCAAAAAAGTTATTGAAAATACCCGCCATCGCCTGAGCGTCAGAAGCCAAAGCGCCGTTAACATCGACTAGAGGGCCTATGTTATCTTTTATCGGCTTACGATTATTGACGTATTCAGAAAACTTTTTTGGATTATGTTTACTATCCGCAGCTATAAGTATCTCTAAATTACGCTTGGCATTCCTAACTGATCTTTTAACCTGACGTCTAAGCTTGATATATCTATTAAAGTTAGCTGCCATGCCATTGCGCTTATTAAGTCTATACGCTCTATTACGCTCGTTTATGAACTCGCCTATTTCCCTAGTCCACCACTTGGGCCTACCATGATTTCTAGCGCGCTTGGGTCTACGAGGAATAAACTCCCTTTCAATATTCCTAAAACTTTCTTTAAACGCCACCCAATGCAAATTTGTGTCATTACCCATAAATAAGTTATCCCAGTCCATTAACATTAGGGCAGTTAAAGTCTCCGACAATTATACTATTCCGATTGTCAATAAAGTTACCAAGAAGTGAGTAAAATCTAGTATCTGTATCGAGGGGTTGAACGGGAGGTCTATAAACAACAACAAAATTAAAACTAATACTACGCGCCCTAACTTCAACACATACCGCTTATTTGCTGCCGGAAAATCTAACTTAACCTCGATAGCCCTAAGGGAATTACGAATGTACAGCAAAACGCCGCCACCAAACCCTTGTAACCTATCATTAGTAAAGAGTTTAAATCCCAGTATATCAAGTTCCCCCAAGTCCCGAGTCACGGTATTTAACCAAGTTTCCGTGACAGCAACTATATCGTAGTTGCCGGAATAAATTATCGCCTTAAATTCATTTAATTTATTTCTAATACTACGCGCGTTACAATAAAAGACGTTTAAGTTATTTTTTACCACGGGCCCGTGTTTTAAACTATTTTTCACGTCGGGCCCGCGTTCCCCGGACCCACAACGTTTAAAGAAGGCTTCGACCTATAGAGCTTTCGCACGTTTTCGTCTATTAACCTACCTAGCCTAGCATTACCTATTTCATTAAAATGCACCCCATCTTTTATAAAAAGGCTAGGATCATCGAATTCGGACCACGGCTTTACGAAGGGTACATTTTCCTCAGCACAAATCTCTTCTAATTTATTATTCAAAAATATTGTTTTTAGCGTAATCCTAAGACCCAACCCGTGCCTAGGGGAAATACCTAGAACTAAAGACCTATCTGACCTCGCCTTCAGGGACCTAATTAACCCCCTATATCTCTCCAAAAGGTCAGGCACTTTCGTATCGGGCCTATACGAGTCGTTGCCTCCTACCATCGTCACCAACATCGAGTGACGGGAAGCAACGTCAATCCTATCCACTTCGTCTCTAACTCTGTCAACCCTGGCCCCTGGGAGACAGACCCTCCTCCTCTTGGTTGGATCTACAGATCTACAGAAGCTAAGGCTAACAAAGACCCTAAGATCCACTCTAAGGTTAGCCCGAGAGAAAGGAAAGAGTAGGGGGTTAAGAGAAGAGAAGAGAAGAGAATAAAATAAGGGGTTAAGTAAGGAGCAACACCTATCATTCGTGGGTTAACATTCATTCAGAAAAAGAGAAAAAAGACTCACCATCATCATCCGCCGGCCATTGCCGACAAGTCAGAAAAATAGTCGGAGAGAATAGGAGAGGGATGAAAGATGAAAAGAAGTGAAATAAGAACGCTTACAAACCATGCAAACACAGTCTTAACTCACAGTCATACCATGCAAACTACAAACATGCAAGAAAAGAGAGTTACAGACATGCAAAGTAAAAAAGTAGGTAACGTTAAACAAAAAGTGGGTTCGTGGATGATGATGATGATGATGATGATGATAGTGATGATGTCTGTTTGTTTATACACGCCTAAACGGCTAGAGTATTCTACACCAAATTTAGTTTACACATTAATGGAAAACAAGGGGAGGTTTTAGTAGCACATTTTCCCCTCCTAGTCTCCCGCTAGGTTGTTTCGGGGGTCTTTTGCTGCACAAGGTGCAGCGGGCATGCTAGTATATACAGGGTGGCGCAAAAGTCGCGCATCATAGGAATTTTCAGTCTTGACTATAATATATTATTTTTTTCTTTTAGGTAGGGATGGCTGCGAAATTAATAATAGACGTGAGGGTGAGCTTGGTTTTAATGTATGGAATACCATGTACAACAAATCGATGAACCGGTACAGAATTTAAATTTTGTACTGATTCATCGATTTGTAGTACCTGGTATTCCATGCATTAAAACCAAGCTCACCCTCACGTCTATTGTTAATTTTGTAGTTATCCCCTACCTAAAAGAAAAAAAATAATATACAGTATTATAATCAACACTGAAAATTCCTATGATGCTCGACTTCTGTGTGACCCTATATATATATATATATGAGGCGAAATCCAATGGTTTTGGTTCAGTGTTGAGATATTTCACGCAGGAAAATAAAAGCAGGAGTAGCGACGTTTTGCTCCAATCATCCATTAGAGCATTCTCAAGCTTTATTTAAGCTTAAGAATAAGGCTTGAGAATGCCCCAGTGATTGGAGCGAAACGACTCCTCCTTTCATTTTCCAGCGTGAAATATCTCATATATATATATATATATATATATATATATATATATATATATATATATATATATATATATATATATATATATATGATACACACAGACCGTGCATGGAACAAGGAACTCTTCTGGGATAATTAAATCCACTATAGTCCGAATAAGTAATGGTAAATGACAAATACCATAGTTTTTCTTTTTCATAATGCTAGCCTGACGTGGGCAACGGGTCACTCGCAAAGAGGTCCCATAAATATAGCTTCCCTCACCAGCTATCTGCAAAGCAGACAGGATCCAGCTTTGGGACATGGATCTAGGGTTTAAAGCAGCCTAGCCCTGCCACATTTAGGGAAGCTATATTTATGGGACCTCTTTGCGAGTGACCCGTTGCCCACGTCGGGCTAGCATCATGAAAAAGAAAAACTATGGTATTTGTTATTTACCATTACTTATTCGGACTATAGTGGATTTAATTATCCCAGAAGAGTTCCTTGTTCCATGTAGGGTCTGTGTGTATCATAAAAAACTCAGGGGACCATTCTGAGTTCATTCCCATATATATATATATATATATATTTATATATATATATATATATATATGTATATATATATATATATTCATATATATATATATATATATATATAATATATATATATATATATATATATTCATGTCATTCAACGCCGATAAATTTCAGCTCTTGAGATATGGTAGAAAAGAAGAACTTAAACAGACTGCATATTATGCTCCAGATTGACAGGAAATTCAGAGAAGCACGAAAGCGACTGATCTCGGGATAATAATGACATGATGCGAAATTCGAAACACAAAATCAGATAGCGATAAATAAAGCAAAAAGAGTCGCCGGACAGGTACTAAGAACGTTCAAGAGAAGGGACAGAGCAGTAATGATTCCCCTGCTAAAAACACTGATTATACCAAAACTTGAATACTGCTCAGTTTTGACGTCCCCATATAAAAAGGAAGAAACTAATAAACTAGAAGAAACGTAAAGGCATTTCACAGCCAAGATTGATGGCTGCAAAGAACTCAACTACTGGGAAAGACTACGTAAACTAAATCTGTACTCACTGGATAGAAGAAGAGAGAGGTACATCATAATCTACATATGGAAAATGATCGAAAAACTAGTACCAAACCTAAAACTAAACCCAATTACCATTCAAACAACACTGGAAAATAGGAAAGGCAGAATGTGTAGTGTTCCCAAATTAAAGGCCCGACAAGGGACCTCCTCAACCCTGAAGGAAAATAGCTTGGTTGTCAGGGGGCCAAGACTTTTCAACCAGCTTCCTAAGGACCTCAGAAACGTAACAGGGGTCAAAGTTGAAGTCTTCAAGAAAAGACTGGATGCCTGGCTCAGGACAGTATCAGATGAGCCGGGCGTGCCTGGCTGTGTACAGTGGAGAGCGCAAGAAAGCAACTCGCTCCTCCACCAGGCCAGACCTAGAGGCGGGGCCACCAGCTTCACCTCCGTGTGAAGAGAGACCAACGCACGAAACAATATAAGGTTCATAAGGTAAGGTGTATATATGTATATATATATATATACTGTGTATATATATATATATGATGTGATGTGATCAGTCTTTCCCTGTGAACAGACGTGTTTTATCGAGTGTCCAGTGTTACCAATTGAATAAGTGGTTTTCGTTGAAGTGTCTTTAAAAAAAATAGTGTTTGGTGCATTCTTAACTAAATTACTTCGTGTTACTAATCATTAATTAACGAATATATTTTATTTATTGACTTTATTCATTACTATATTATTTGATTAAACCAAGGCTAGTGCACGTGGCTTGCCTTGTTTGTTTCCCGAATCTATTACAAACCGAGGTTTCATAAGGTTGAAATTCCCTTGGTTTGCCTTTTTTGTTTTTCAAATCTATTAGAAACGAGGTTTCATAAGGTTCATTTTCCCTTCATTCGGGGGGATTAAGTAGAGTATGGTCACCCAACGTGGGAAAAAGGAAAAACGGAAAGTAAAAAGTCGGTCGAATAGCGGACAGTTTTATTAATACTTTTTCTTCTACAGATCTTTCGTCGGTAGCTTAATTGTATATTCATTTAGTATAAATTTGTTACAAGAACCTGTTTCTGCGTTTCAAGAACATTTTTGCGGGTTTGCACAGGTGACGGGACAATAAGCACGTGGTAGACCTACGTTGTAATTTATTAATTTCCAAACGCTCGTTTTATTGTTTTTTGGTTTTAACTAATTAAGAACATGGCACCCCCGTCAAGTACTTGTCGCTGTGAAGGGAAATTTGCCGCTTACGCGCTTACAATGGCTAACAATAATGAACGGTTAGTTTGCAGGTGGTGCTCAAGCATGGAAATCCTGAGGAACGAGTTAGAACGTGAGAGGAGGCCAGAGTGAGGCTTGAAGAAAGCGTGATGCTCCTGACGGCAAAATTAGAATCCCTTGAGACTCCAGTTACGACCTCTCCTGCCTCAGTTTCTACTAATAATATAAATAGTAATAATAGCCCTCTCTCTTCCCCTAGTTCCCAACCCTTCGTTCGAGTGCGCAATGGAGCCCCATTGAGAAAACCTAAGACTTGTCTACCAGTAATAACAAACAATAAGTTTTCTGTTTTAGGTTTCGAAGATGCTGATGAACCGGAAATACGATTCGTTGGCGATTCCATTGTTCGAGGGCAGCTCGAGGAATTCTGTGGGAGAAACCCTCGTCGTAGGCGCCGTTACTGCTACCCTGGTGCAAGGGTGGAGGATATAACTAATAGTGTTGACCATTTTACAGACGGTACCTCTGAGGACACAACGTATGTTATTCATGTCGGTACTAATAACGTTTTAAATTCTAGATCGGAAGAACTGCTGGCTAGTTACAAGGACTTACTAGAGCGACTAAAAGAAAAACTAATAAGATTGTTTTAACAGGTATACTTCCTCGAATTATCCAACGTAGCGATTTCTACAGCAAGGCGACCTATATTAACAATAACCTAAAGTCTCTTTGCCAACAGGAAGGAGTGCATTTTGCGAATTTTTGGAACAGTTTCTACGAAAGGAGGGACTTCTTCCTCGGAGATAGACTTCATCTTATTAACGTTGGAGCTGCGCGTTTAGGAAGACTATTTCATAATACTGTCTCCTCTTTTCAGGCTGCCGTAACTCGAACGGTCCCAACGTAAATTCAACAAATTTCCCCTGCGCTCACTAAGGTGTCGCAATTACAAACAATTTGAAGGTTCTATCCTTAAATGCTCGTAGCCTACGAAATAAATTAAACGAATTTTTTTCTTTAATTGCTTGTAAAGACTATGATGTAATTCCGATAAATGAATCGTGGCTTAGCAATGAAACACGTGACTTTGTAGGGGAGTATCAAATTAAAGGAGGCGGTGTTATGTTGTATATCAAAGATAATATTGCGAACGTTATAGAAGTAAAGCACACAATTCCAGAACCGATAGATTCGATTATAGAAGAACTTAAATTGAACGATTTCAAACTTCTCGTTGCAGTTATATATAAGCCCCCTAATCAAACAGCTGATACGGACGAAGCGTTATATCGTGAACTAAAGAGAATAAATATAATCGATAGTGAACAGGCTTTAGTTATGGGCAGTTGCGGCTCGTGACTAAAAATTCTAGGGGTGCTGTCTCTAAGAATGGGTTGAAATAATTACTGAAATAAAAGGATGAGCATTGAGCAATGAATAAAAGTTTCAAAAGTTATTGAAAAAGTTATTCAGTGAGCTCATCCTTATATTGTTCTTGATTATTTCAATTGTAAATAAAAAATTTAGGGGTGCTGCAGTTCCGCAGTGTCTACCGACGAGCCGCCACTGGTTATGGGTGACTTTAATTGCGCCAATGTGAATTACGATACAATGCAGGGAGACGCGGAAGGTAATCGTTTAGTTAATTTTCTCGAGGATAGCTTTCTTATTCAAAAGGCTGGGGAACCTACGAGGTTACACAGTATTTTAGATTTAGTAATAACTACGGATGAAAGGCTAATTACTGATCTACAAGTAATAGAACCGTTAAGCAATAGCGATGAAAATATGGTAGAGTTTGTCCTCTCAGTAAGTTACTCGAAACCAGCTAACTCGACTAAAATTCCTAACTTCCAGCACGCAGACTTTTGTAAATTTCGAAATAAATTGTCACACGTCAATTGGGAAAAGTAATGGGGAACTCCAACGCAAAACTTATGTGGGAATCGTTCGAAACAGTATTTAGGACTATAAATGAGGAATGTGTACCGTACAAAATTAAGCGTGCGAAAGGAAACAACAAGCCCTTGTGGTTTACTTCTAGAGTAGAAGACATTATAAAGAGTAGAGATACGGCTTATAGACTACATAAGTGCGATAAAGACAATTTGAAATCTCTATAGCTAGTGACGGTAAAGTAAAACCCCAAGCGATTCTTTCAATACGTCAACAATAGAAATCTAGTAAAAAGTGTCGTGGGGCCGTTGAAAAATGTTAACGGAGATCTAGTTTCGGAAAACAAGGAAATAGCTACCTTGCTTAACGAATTTTTTACGTCAGTTTTTACTATAGAAGATGTAACGAATATTCCTACTGTCATAGACATAATACCTTTTGATAATGGTAATATTTTGGATAATATTGTGGTGAGTGAAGGAGAGGTAATGCGTTATATTGATAAAATGAAAACGCGTAAATCACCGGGACCGGATTCCATATATCCCATACAACTAAAAGAATTAAAAGAGAGCATTGTTGTGCCGCTAACAAAGATTTAATGCATCTATTTCTGAGGGGTGTGTACCAGATAATTTCAAGTTAGCAAATGTAACACCTATCTTTATGAAAGGCGATAAAGGTGCGGTGGGAAATTATAGGCCAATCAGTTTAACGTCTGTTGTAGGTAAGCTACTGGAATCAATAATTAGGGATCGTATACTCGAACACTTAGAATTGCACAACTTAGTTAGAAATACGCAGCACGATTTTAGGCGAAGCAAATCTTGCTTAACTAATCTTTTAGAATTTTTTCAAAGCGTGGTTGACGTTTACGATAGTCATCGGGCGGTTGATGTAATGTATTTAGATTTTCAAAAAGCGTTTGACACCGTACCGCACAAAAGACTCATTGAGAAAACTAAGGCTCATGGAATCAGCGGTGTAGTAATAAATTGGATAGAAGAGTGGTTGCGAGGTAGGAAACAGAGGGTGGTCGTTGATGGAGCGTTGTCGTGTTCGGCTAATGTAGCGAGTGGCGTTCCTCAGGGTTCTGTATTGGGCCCCTTGCTTTTTATTATATATATTAACGATTTAGATGTCGGCCTATTCATTACAGTTTCAAAGTTTTCGGATGACACGAAGCTGGGTAGTAGGGCGATTAATGACGAAGATAGAGGTAAAATCCAGGAAGATCTGAATAAAATCGTTGATTGGTCAGTCACATGGCAAATGAGATTTAACGTCTATAAGTGCAAAATTTTGCATATAGGTTCGCGTAACGGTAATTTTGCGTATAGTATGTCAGGAAAAGATTTAACAAGCGTAGAGCAGGAAAAAGATTCAGGAGTTATAGTCACTGGTGATTTAAAAGTAGCGAAACAAAGTACAGCAGCGGTCAATAAGGCGAACAAAGTATTAGGTTTTTTAGCTCGAAATTTTGAGTACAAATCGCGCGATATTATAGTTCCTCTTTATAAATCATTAGTTAGACCCCATTTGGAGTACGCTGTCAAATTTTGGAATCCGCATATGTGCAAAGATATAGACAAAATCGAAAGAGTTTAAAGACGAGCAACTAAGATGATTCCGTGGCTTAGGTCAAAGTCGTACGAGGATAGGTTTAAGGAGTTAAAATTGACTACACTCGAGACTAGGAGGCTAAGGGGTGATCTAATCTAGGTTTTCAAAATTATGAATGGGTTCGATAACGTAGATAGAGATGGCTTTTTCAAAATATCTCAATATAATAGGACTAGAAATAACGGGTGTAAGTTGACAAGTAGAAGGTTCGAGACAACAGTTGCCAAAAACTTTTTTACGCATAGAATAGTAAATAGGTGGAATAGTTTGCCGTTAGAAGTAATTAGTAGCACGTCTATAAACATGTTTAAAAATTGATTAGACGCCTATGTTGGTTGGGTATAGTTTAAGGTAGTAAAATTAAGGCTTTGTGGTGATAGATCCCACAGCTCAACTCAAGTGTTGTGGGATATAGGGAGGCAGCATCTTGGGTTTGGGGATATTCTCTGTCCTTACACACCCCATTTAAAGAGATTCCTTTGCCGAGCGGTGTCCCCCATAGTACAGTGAGGTATTGAAAAACTCATGATCTTCACTTGCCCCACAAACACCTTTAAATGGCAGACCCAAAATGGGTGCACACACATTTCTACATTAATGGGCAGTTTTTAAAGCCACACCTACACTTTCCCTCCTAATTATATATATTGTAATGTATATGGTTGTAAATTGTGACTTGGTCGGCAATTGTTATGGACCGTGACTTATTTTTGGTTGGCAAGGTACTGGTATTGATGGATACCGTAATGAAATTGACTGGATTCTTTGGATCTGATATATTTGCATGTCGGTTATAAATAGATATAGTGTAACATATTTGTGGATAGTAGTCTATTATGACTTGATCCTCTGGTTCCAGAGATTCTATCTTTAGTTTTAAATTGATAATTATTTAGTTTTGTAAAAATTGGTCGTTGCTAATGTACTGGCAGTTTTTACATAGTGGAGCCACCTCGATGGGCCGAAGTGGCCCCAGGTGTGCCCACTATAAAAATTTCTTATGTTCTTGTGGGTCGGAACCCACGTAAAATTGTAGGTCCCCTCCGCCACCACGGAGGACATGCACAATACACAATTACGAACACAGTTAGGTAGACCAGCCATGAGTGGATCCTAGGATCTTTGTTGGTCTGAAACATTATAACATTATAACATATATATATATATATATATACTCTGTATTTGTGTATATATATATATATACGCACTGTATATGTATATATATATATACCTATATATATATATATATATATATATATATATATATATATATATATATATATACACACACACACTGTATATAATGTTATAATTTTATAATGTTATAATGTTTCAGACGAACAAAGACGCTAGGATGCACTTATTGCTGGTCTACGTAACTCTGTTCGTAATTGTGTATTGTGCATGTCCTACTTGGTGGCGGAGGGGACCTACAATTTTACGTGGGTTCCGAACCACAAAGCCTTGATACTATAACTTAATACCTTGAGGTATTAAGGTCTAATCGATTTTCAGACATGTTTATAGACGTGATACTAATTACTTCTACCGGCAAACTATTCCACCTATTTATTATTGTATGGGTAAAAAAGTTTTTGGCAACTGCTGTCTCGAAGTTTCTACTTGTCAACTTACACCCGTTATTTCTAGTCCTATTATAATGAGATATTTCGTAAAAACTATCTCTATTTACGTTATCGAACCCATTCAGAATTTTGAAAACCTGGATTAGATCACCCCTTAGCCTTCTAGTCTCGAGTGTAGTCAATTTTAACTCTTTAAGCCTATCGTCGTACGACTTTGACCTAAACCACGGAATCATCTTAGTTGCTCGTCTTTGAACTCTTTCGAGTTTGTCTATATCTTTGCGCATATGCGGATTGCAAAATTGGATCGCGTACTCCAAATGAGGTCTAACTAATGATTTATAAAGAGGAACAATAACATCGCGCGATTTGTACTCAAAATTCCGAGCTACAAAATATCACACTTTGTTCGCTTTATTGACCGCTGCTGTACTTTGTTTCGCTACTTTTAAATCACCAGTGACTATAACTCCTAAATCTTTTTCCTGCTTTAAGCTTGCTAACTCCTTCCCTGACATACTATTCGCAAAATTACCGTTACGCGAACCTATATGTAAAATTTTGCACTTATCGTCGTTAAATCTCATTTGCCATGTGACTGACCAATCAACGATTTTATTCAGATCTTCCTGGATTTTACCTCTATCTTCGTCATTAATCGCCCTACCACCCAGCTTCGTGTCATCCGCAAACTTTGAAACTGTATTGACTAGGCCGACATCTAAATCGTTACTATATATAAGAAAAAGCAAGGGGCCCAATACAGAACCCTGAGGAATGCCGCTCGCTACATTAGCCCAACACGACTCCGTTCCATCAAACACCACCCTCTGTTTCCTACCTCGTAACCACTCTTCTATGCAATTTATTACTACACCCCTGATTCCATGAGCCTTAGTTTTTTGAATGAGTCTTTTGTGCGGTACGGTGTCAAACGCTTTTTGAAAATCTAAATACACTACATCAACCGCCCGATCACTATCGTAAACTTCAACCACGCTTTGAAAAAATTCTAATAGATTAGTTAAGCAAAATTTGTTTCGCCTAAAACCGTGCTGCGTATTTCTAACCAAGTTATGTGATTCTAAGTGTTCGACTATACGATCCCTAATTATTGATTCCAGTAGCTTACCTACAACAGACGTTAAACTGATTGGCCTATAATTTCCCGCCGCAACTTTATCGCCTCTCTTAAAGATAGGTGTTACATTTGCTAACTTGAAATTATCTGGTACGCACCCCTCAGAAATAGACGCATTAAAAATCTTTGTTAGCAGCACAACAATGCTTTCTTTTAATTCTTTTAGTTGTATGGGATATATGGAAACTGGCCCCGGTGATTTATGCATTTTCATTTTATGAATATAGCGCATTACCTCCCCTTCACTCACCACAATATTATCCAAAATATTACCATTATCAAAAGGTATTATGTCTACGACCATAGGGATATTCGTTACATCTTCTATAGTAAAAACTAACAAAAAATTCGTTTAACAAGGTAGCCATTTCCTTGTTTTCAGAAACTATATATATATATAT
The DNA here is from genome assembly GCA_023014485.1 of Bathynomus jamesi. Taxonomy (NCBI): domain Eukaryota; kingdom Metazoa; phylum Arthropoda; class Malacostraca; order Isopoda; family Cirolanidae; genus Bathynomus; species Bathynomus jamesi. The sequence goes on from JAJOZX010001861.1 coordinate 96,701, forward strand.
ATATTATATATATATATATATATATATATATATATATATGCGGATTTTTAATTTCAATATCCGCGAACGACACTGATTTCCTCTGGACCTTTTGGTAGCTACATGTACCTCACTTAAGGTTGATTCCAAAAACGCAGGCTTAAGACGATCGATAGAAACCTTGTCGACCTTGGAACCGCGCTGGATGAGAAATGATTTGCGCGTACGTCGGAGAACTTCATAGGGTCCGTCATATGGACATTGGAGAGGCCGTTTTGGGACAGGTACACGAACGAAAACGTGGGTGCAAGACTGGAGGGCTGGGGAAACAAAGATGTTCTGTTGGCTAGTCAATCGAGGGGGAACAGGCTGAAGGGACTGCATGTGAGAGGAAAGTGTTTGAGCGAATTCCGTAGGATCACATGACTTATCCCCTGCAGTGAAGTAGCCACCTGGTAGCCGCAGTGTTGTTCCATAGACTAGTTCAGCCGCTGTAGTCTTCAGATCACTCTTAAATGCAGAGCGAATACCAAGCAAAACGAGTGGAAGCTTATCCATCCAATGGGAGTCTTCGTGACACATAAGGGATGACTTCAGCTGGCGATGGAAGCGTTCGACGAGGCCGTTAGCTTGCGGATGATACGCACAGGTATGCGCATGTACTGTACCCAACAAGCTGGTAAACTTCTTCCAAAGCGAAGACTCAAATTGGCGACCTTGGTCAGTGATGACTTTTGTCGGCAATCCAAATCTTGATACCCATCCATGAAGAAAGGCTCTTGCAACAGTGTCCGCTTGGATATCAGGAAGTGGGATGGCTTCAGGCCATCTGGAAAAGCGGTCGAGACAGGTGAGCAGATAACGTTGGCCTTGAATCACTGGAAGAGGGCCAACAATGTCTACATGAATTACTTCAAATCGCTGGGATGGGGCGGAAATGCGTCAAAGGGGGACCTGGTGTGCCTTTGGACTTTGGCACGCTGGCAGGCAAGGCACGTTTGGTCCAATGTTTGACATCCTTCCGCATCGAGGGCCAAACAAAGCGAGAGGTAACCAGGTGTTGCGAAGCACGGATACCAGGATGGGAGGGCTTATGAAGATCCGTGAAGACTGCTGCTTTCTGTGACATGGAGGGACATAAGGGCGAATAGCAGCTGTTGATACGTCGCAATAGAGGGGCACAGACAATCCTGGCATACTCATTTTCTTGAGGGAAAGTGAGAGTGAGTGGAGTCTTCTCTGAGCAGTCTTGTAGTTCCGTATCCTTATCTTGATCCTGTGCAATAGCATTCCACAGTGTAGAGCTGAGGGTAACAGAAGTAATCTCTATCTTGAAAGTGCATCCGCTGGAGTGTTCAAGACACCTTTGATGTGGCGGATATCTGTGGTAAATTGCGAGATATAATCGAGTTGCCTGACTCTGGGAGAGTGGTTACAGCTGTTTTTATTGAAGACAGTGACCAAAGGTTTGTGGTCGGTAAAAACACAAAACTCTCGGCCTTCAAGGAAATGTTGAAAATGCTTCACGTTTAAGTAAATAGCAAGAAGTTCACGTCCGAAAGCACTATAACGCGTTTGGGCTGGCTGCAGCTTTTTCGAGTAAAACGCGATGGGTGCTTGTTGACCGTTAATGGTTTGTTCCAACACACCACCGATCGCAACATCTGAGGCATCGACCGTCAGAGTTAGGGGGGCATCACTGATAGGAAATGACAGAGACAATGCACTATTGATAGCATTTTTGGCATTGTCGAACGCCTGTAAACTATCGCTACACCATAACAATTTCGTTACCTTGCGTTTGTGTGTGATCATAGCGTGTAGAGGAGCAAGAACACTAGCACAGTTTTTAATGAACTTGTGGTAATAATTTACCAAACCTAGAAACCGACGTAACTCACGCTGATTACTTGGCATAGGGTAATTTTTTATCACTTCACACTTGTCCTGAAGGGGGGTAATTCCGTGCTGCGAAATCGTGTGACCAAGAAATTCCAAGGTTGGCTGTGCAAACACACACTTAGATGCATTAATAGTAACACCGTATTGTTCTAAGCGTTGAAAGAGGAGTGAAAGATGTTCCTTATGTTCCTCTTCCGTTGAGCTGCCCACAAGCAAATCATCGATGTAGGCATAAACAAAGTCTAAGCCTCTGGTGACCTCATCTATAAACCTCTGAAGGTTTGCGCAGCATTCCGTAGCCCGAACGGCATCTCACAAATTCGAAAACCCAAATAGTGTACAAACTGCAGTCTTGGGAATATCCGAAGGCTCTACGGGAATGTGGTGGAAAGCCTTAACGAGATCTATTTACTGAAGATAGATTTGCCGTGGAGAAGAGAAGTAAAGTCTTGGACATTTGGTACCGGATATCGGTCCGGGATGGTTGTCGAATTCAAAAACCGGTAATCGCCACATGGTCTCCAGTCTCCTGACTTCTTCTGGACCAGGTGTAGGGGAGAGGACCAACTGCTTTTGGAAGGTCTTATTATCCCAAGATCCATCATAAGCTGGAATTCCGATTTGGCAGCTTTCAGTTTGTCCGGGGCAAGACGTCTGGGTTTTGCAAACACAGGGGGACCTTTTGTTGTAATGTGATGGGTAATGGTGTGCTTAATGGTATCACCCATCTGCATCGGTTGAAGAATTCCTGGATATCGCTGGAAAAGGCACTGGTACATGGAATTAGGGGGAACGAGGGAAAGTGCAGAGTTCGAGGCGTCCGGAAGGGCAACCTGTTTGGCAAGAACAGAAAGCAGTGTGGCCTGGTCGCATAAGCGTCGCTTGTCAAGATCCACCAGGAGTTTGAAATGCTGGAGGAAGTCAGCGCCGATTATGGGATGCCGCACTTGAGCACAGATGAAAATCCACTTGAAGGATCGGTGAAGGCCCAAGTTTAGTTCACGCGACTGAGTACCGTACGTGGGTATGCGTGAACCGTTAGCAGCGTATAGAGGCGGAGATTCCGAGTGCGTATGACCAGATTTTTGAGGGAATACACTGACTGACGCTCCGGTATCAACCAAGAAATTGACACCAGAGTTCCTGTCCTTTATGAATAACAGGTTGGCAGTGCGAGTACTAGACGCCATTAGGACTCGCTGCTGGGGTTTTCCGACGAAAAATTGCAAGGGGAGATGCACTTCCTAGCCTTTTTTCCAAATTTCGAGTGGTAGAAGCAGATCTTCCCGGAACTCGAACGATGCCTCTTCGTAAATCTTGACCGAGAATGGCTTCTTTGCCGTTGATTTTGTAGCAGAGAACAAACGTGGTTGAGTCGTTGACTTAACTCTTTCACTTTCAACTCCAATTCCGATTGTGTGTTCACGTTGTTGACCGGAGCTGTGTCAATCTCCACTACTTTGTCGGCAGTTTCTGCTAGTTTATCAACTGGAGTAGCAGGATCCATAGTGGCCAAGACACGCTGAGCTGATGGAGGAAGTTTCTGCAAGAACAACTGTCTAAAGATGTCCTTATCGAAGGTTTGTGCGCGTTCGCCTAGAGCGCACTGCATAGCCCTCAGCATTTGAGTGGGCTTACGGTCTCCAAGTTCTTCTTTTGAGATTAACTGATGTAGTTTCTCACGCTCGGAGACAGTGGTGCGGCACAGGATGGCAGACTTCAGATCGTTGTACGGGTCCTCACTCGTGGAAGTAGATACGATGACGTCACGGACTTCAGAGATGATGCTCGCTGGTAGAGAGGACAAAACATGATCGTATTTCGTCCTGCTAGCGGTGATCCTTCCCAAGTTGAATTGTGATTCCACTTGGTGGAACCAAATAAATGGATCACCCGGCCAGAAGACGGGGAGCTTTACGCTCAAGTGGGAGATGGCACCAGCGTCGTCAGGCATCTTCTCCTATGCTTGCTGACGTACAAGTAAGACGACAAGTTCCCAACGAAGGAGTGGAGGTTGAGACGAGCGCAGGCACAGAGCGCACGGGCAGGGGTGAGGGGCAGAGGGCACGAGCGACATTACAGTCTGGTCCTAGTCGCTCGGGTGAAGGGGGTGATGGGCACGAACGACGTTACAGTCTGGTCCTAGTCGTTCGGGTAGAAGGGGTAATCCAGCTCCGGGGTCACCAATTGTTGGTTTACGTCGTCGTCGTTGGCCTAGGCAAGCTACGGCTTGGGACCGTAGCGCATCTATCCGGTATAGGTTAACCTGGATGATGTAGCCATAAGCACTGCCGCTAGTTAAGTGCCAACCAGTGATTATCTCACTAGCCGTATTGAGTCCGTTAGGCGAAACTGCGACAGTACCAAAGGTGGAAAATATAACCATTGGTTTTCTATTATTTATTTGTAAAATGGACATGGTATTAGATTAAAATAAATATTTGAATATAAATAATTAACTGACAATTGTGATATATAATTAATTATGTTTACATACAATAAAATAATATAGTATACATAAAATTAGTATTAATGTGGTTCACAATTGAATTATGATGGGTAACTAATTTAAAATGAATTTATAGCTATTCCGAAATTCAAGACGGTAAAATTAACATTTATCTTGAAACTAAAATAAGAGTATTCACTACACTGTGAAAAAAAGAATCAGTGGAGTACGCATAGCGGCACAGGCAGTGTTTGTTGATTTAATGGTATTTATATTTTGAGGTTTATATATTTGTTTGTTCATTAATAATTAATATTTTACATGAAATGTGCATGACTGGGCCTTATAAACTACTTTAATTGTAAATTGACCTATTTATTAGAGGTAATATCCGCAGTCAGAAGTGCGGATGCGGATGTTAAAAATGATGCGGATATCCGGTCCACCACTAGTGTGTGTGTATATACTGTATATATATATATATATGTACACTGTGTGTATATATATATATATATATATATATATATATATGCACACACTGTATATATATATATATATATATATATATATATATATATATATATCGGGTGGCCACAAAAATACTTTACTTAATTGAAAGTTTAATAACTGCAACAATTCAAAACTTATGCGATTGAGATTTTGCACACATTAACAGATGCATATAGTCTATAATTGCTGGAATTTTCAATTATGTAGGTTCTATAGTTTTGTTACAGTGAACAATTTAAAAGCATATGTCTGAAAATAGCATGCCTGGTGTGCATCTGACACGTACGTGCGCTAGCGTAGGCTAAACCTAATGTAGCGTAGTATGACACGCGCGCTGGCGTAGGCTAAACCTAATGTGAATTTGCTTTCTTTTATTTTTCCGCTAAAACCCCACCAGCATGACGTTAAGTAAAAGTGATAAAGCCATCATAGAAGCATGTGTCAAGGAAAAAGGTTGGAATGGAAATAGGATTGTCCGAGAATTCCCCGCAAAGAACTGGACTCGTCAGTGTTTATAACTTAATAAGAAAGATAAAGGATACTGGATCAACAGCTGTTTCAACAGAAGAAAATAAGGCTGCCGTGGAGGAACTGATTCAATCCCAGGAGAATACACCAGGAACTCATCGCTCCCAGAGACAGATTGCGTACGACCTTGGGATTTCTCGCTCCTCTGTACAAGGGATTGTAAAACGTTTGAAATTGAAGGCCTACAAGAGAATTCGAGTTTCTCGGCGTGATCAGAATGTAAGACAACGTAGAAAGACCCGCTGTAAATCCCTATATGAACGCTACTCAGCTGAAGACGTGCAAAAAGTTGTGTTTACAGACGAAAAGGATTTCACGTTGGAGGTGGCCAAAAACAGGCAAAATGACAGGGTTTATGGTTCAAGGAAAAAGAACATTCCTCCCTCCAGGCTTTATCATGAAACCTCACGATTCAGCAGAAAAGTAATGGTATCGGCGGGAATTTCATGGAAGGGGAAAACACGAATTCATTTTATTGCCACAAACGAAACTAAAGTTAACTCTGAGCGCTACATCAACCTGTTAGATAATGGGTTACTTCCTGATTGTCGTCAGCTGTATCCTGATGAGGCCTACATTTTCCAGCAAGATGGGGCACCCGCCCATACAAGCCGAGCGACCCAAAATCATCTAGAGCAAGAGACCCCTAATTTCATCAAAAAGGATGAATGGCCGCCTCAGTCTCCCGACTGTAATCCGATGGACTATTCAGTATGGGATTCCCTCATGGTGAAGGTTTACGGCAGCCAGAAAGACAAATTCACCGAAGATGAACTTAAGGAGAAAATCAGTAGAGCATGGGAGGATATCACCTTAGATCAGGTTCGAAAGTGCATCTCCTCGTGGAAGAAGCGATTGAGGGCAGTTTACCAACAGGGAGGTGGTCACATTGACCATTTAAGTAAATTTTGTTAAGTTCAAATTCATTTTCTTCGGCATGCTATTTTTAGACATATGCTTTTAAATTGTTCACTGTAACAAAACTATAGAACCTACATATTTGAAAATTCCAGCAATTATAGATTATAACCATCTGTTAATGTGTGCCAAAGCTCAATCGCATAAGTTTTGAATTGTTGCAGTTATTAAACTTTGAATTAAGTAAAGTTTTTTTGTGGCCACCCGATATATATATATATATCGGGTGTCCGAGAATTATCTGTACAATTTTTGGCTGTTATTAAAAGTCAACCATGAAGTGTAGAAATTCCAGTGTTGTCCCATTTTACAGAGAATCTCATTTAGTTTTTTCTGATACAACGTTTTGACAAGTTTTTTAGAAATGTACGCGGGTGACAGACATTGATGATTTAAAAGCAAGAATCACAGCTGCTATTGAGCGAATTGATGTGGATATGCTGAAGCGTACATGGCAACATTTGGAGTATCGATTGGATGTTTTGCGAATCACTAATGGTGCACATATCGAATGTTTGTAACAACGTTACTTTAATAAAAGAAACTTTTGAAAATACAGATTCTAAATAATCTTGTTTAAGAATTTTACGTGTGTTATCAAGAATTTTATTAAAAGATGAAATTGTACAGATAATGTTCGGACACACTGGAATTCTAAAATTGTCAAAACTTGGTATCAGAAAAAACTTAATGAGATTCTCTGTAAAATGTGACAACACTGGAATTTCTACACTTCATGGTTGACTTTTAATAACAGCCAAAAATTGTACAGATAATTCTCGGACACCCTACATATATATATATATATATATACAGGGTGGGCCGTAAGTTTCCATACATAGGAAAAATAAACATTTTTTTATGGACAACCATTGAAAACACATTTCAATACGTGTTCCCCACTGTTGATGAACACGCATTAGCACAGTTGACGTTATGCTTGTCATGGCGTTGGTGATACGTTCCTTTAGATGATTTATGTCTCGTATCTTTTCCTGATACACCATGGCCTTTAAGTGCCCCCAAAGATAGAAATCAAGGGGGGTGAGATCTGGGGATCTGGGAGGCCACTCCACAGGACCACGCCGACCAATCCAAGCATCCGGAAACTGCTGATCCAAATACCGACGCACGTGAAGACCATAATGAGGTGGAGCTCCATCTTGCTGTAAGTAAACTGGGAAGTTACCTTCCTCGTTTAGCAGGGATGGGAAAATCTCTTCTTGCAACATGTTAAGATACCTTTCGGCATTAAGATTTCCACTGACAAAAATTGGTCCAATAATTCTGTCACCCCATATCCCGGCCCACACCATCACTTTACCGGCACCTTGCATCTTCGTCGGACTCAGCCAGTTAGGGTTAGCATTACTCCAATAACGTATGTTTTGCCGATTAACCTCTCCATTGACGTAAAAATTTGCTTCATCAGTAAACAAGATCTTACGTCAAACGCATATTCTTAGAGTATCTGAAACATAAAAACAAACGTTTAATTTTTCCTATGTATGGAAACTTACGGCCCACCCTGTATATATATATATATATATATATATATATATATATATAATGTTTCAGACCAGCAAAGCCCCTAGGATCCACTCATAGCTGGTCTACCTAACTGTGTTCGTAATTGTGCATTGTGCATGTCCTCCGTGGTGGCGGAGAGGACCTACAATTTTACTTGGGTTCCAAATCAAAAAGCCTTAATTTTACTGCCTTAAACTATACCCAATCTATCTCTTTGTCAGGCAGACTCGTTACTGAACGAACGCATTCCCTGGGCTCTCTGATATTGTTTCTACTTTTGAATATTGCCGATTAATTTACTTTTGGAAAGTTCTGAATTTTATATACTTGCGTTTATATTCACATTGTTATAGTTAAGTAACTGAATATTAGTGGTTTTTAGCGATTTAGAAGTTTTCACTGCGTGCCGGCTTAATTTAACTTAAACTTGTGACGGCTATAAACGTTAACTAATTTAATTTGCGCGATGCCGTCGCAGAAAGCTTCGTGTGCTAGGTGTGGGGTTAATCGGTGGTATACGGATTTTAAGGATTACAACGGCGATCCTATGGCGATTATCGTGAGATCGGTTTGTTTCTTTTGTGATTTAAGGGAAGAAATAGTTGATATAAAACGTAGTGTACGCGACGTGACAGAAAGACTTGCAACGCTTGATGAGGGCAGGGGTAGGCTTACAGTTGACGAAAGCCGAACTTATACTAACGTTGAAGACGTTAGTAATTTAAAGGGTGAGGTGAGGAACCTAGTTTCTAGAATAGGTAGCTTATCGGGAAGGTTAGATAGAGTTGAGGAAGGGGGTTAAGGTTGGTCCGAGAGTAGTAGACGGGGAGGAATTTAGAATAGTTAAGGGTGGAGCTAGGCCACGTACATTAGGTGATAGGAATCCCCCCCCCCCTATCGAGGTTTCGAACATTTTCGCCCAGTTGGATAGGGATGTGAACGAGGGGGAAACTATTTTAATTGGGGACTCCTTAGTGCGCCATGTGGATAAAGAGTTCGTTGAACTGAATCCAACCAAGAGGAGGAGGGTCTGTCTACCAGGGGCCAGGGATGACAGAATTAGAGACGAAATAGATAGGATTGATGTTGCCTCTGGTCACTCGATGTTGGTGACGATGGTCGGGGGCAACGACTCGTATAGGCCCGATACGAGAGTGCCTGACCCTTTTGGAGAGATATAGGTGGTTAATTAGGTCCCGTCCATGAAGGCAAGGTCAGATAGGTGTTTAGTTCTAGGTATTACCCCTTGGTACGGTTTGGGGCTTAGGATTACGTCAAAAACAATATTTTTTAATATTAAACTAGAAGAGACTTGTGCTCAGGAAAATGTACCCTTCGTAAAGCTGTGGTCAGAATTTAGTGATAGCCTTTTTACAAAAGATGGGAGTGCATTTCAATCGATGAGAACATTCGAAAGCTGTATAGGCCGAAGCCTTCTGTAAACATTGTGAGTCGGGGAAACGCCGGCCCTGACGTGAAAAATAGTTTAAAACGCCGATCCGTGGTAAAAAATAATTTAAACGTCTTTTATTGTAACGCGCGTAGTACTAGAAATAAATTGAACGAATTTAAGGCGTTAATTTATTTCGAGAACTACGATATAGTTGCTATAACCGAAACGTGGTTAAATACCGTGACTCGGGACTTGTTGGGGGAACTTGATATAGCGGTTTTAAACTTGTTACTAATGATAGGTTACATAGGATTGGTGGTGGGCCGGTGGCGTTTTGCTGTACATTCGTAATTCCCTTAGGGCTAGCGAGGTTGAGATAGATTTTCCGGCAGCAATTAATGCGATATGCGTTGAAATTAGGGCGCGTAGTATTAACTTCAATTTTGTTGTTGTTTATAGACCTACCGTTCAACCCCTCGATACCGATACTGGATTTTACACACTTCTTGGTAACTTTATTAATAATCGGGATAGTATAATTGTTTGAGACTGATTGAGTTCATGGAAGATAATTTTTTACGTCAGATGGTTACCGAACCAACGCGCAATGACAATATTTTTTTAGACGTGGTGATGACGAACGGCGAAAATATAGTTGAAAGTTTAGAAGTAGATGAGATTTTGGGATGTAGTGATCACCAAATTATTAGGTTTAAGTTATTGATAGAAAACAGTAAGGATAGTAACGTAATAGAAGTCCTGATTTTCGTAGGGCCAATTTTGATAGTTTTGCGGACAGGATGAGAATAGTGGGCTGGGATAACTTATTTATGGGTAATGACGCAAATTTTCATTGGGAGGCGTTTAAAGAAAATTTTTTGAATATCGAAAGGGAGTTTATTCCTCGTAGGCCCAAGCGCGCTAGAAATCATGGTAGGCCCAAGTGGTGGAATAGGGAAATAGGCGAGTTCATAAACAAGCGTAACAGAGCGTATAGACTTAATAAGCGCAATGGCACGGTAGCAAACTTGGATCACTTTAACATATTGCTTCCCAAACGATTCGGGAAGCAATATGTTAAAGTGATCCCTCCTGGGAAGCAATATGCTAGTGAGTAACACTGGGAAGCAATATGTTAAAAAGAGAAAGGTTGGTTGGTTAGAAAGAGGTTGGTAATCTAGGAGATAACCTACCGACCGACTTGTTCAGTTCTTTCTTCGTATTATCCTATACAAGTTGGTTGATGATTGGTTAGGTTAAGTCGTGATATTTTTGTTAGTTTTAACGAAAATATCACAACTTAAATTAATCAATCGTCAAGTCATCCAGTTGACCTACAGTTCATGAAACGGAAAAGACCATATCGCGCAACTCTTCTAATAAATTTACTTTCAATCTAATATTTTGATATGTTATGATTTACTTTTTATGCCTTTACTTTATTAAAGCGAACAATTTTTATCGTACTCCTTATCCTAAATATTGCGAAGCAATATGTTAAACTGATCAACACTGGGAAACAATATGTTAAAGTGATCCACTAACTTTAATAAATATATCGAGCTTAGACGTCTGGTTAAAAGATCAGTTAGGAATGCTGAGCGTAATTTAGAGACACTAAAAGCTGCGGATAGTAAACATAATCCAAAAAAGTTTTTTGACTACGTGAATAATCGTAAGCCGATAAAAGATAATATAGGCCCTCTAGTGGACGCTAACGGTGCTTTGGCTTCCAACGCTGAGGCGATGGCGGGTATTTTTAATAACTTTTTTGCGAAAGTTTTTACCGTAGAAGACGTAAATAATGTACCCGATGTGGACGATATCGTTCCATTTAGTAGCGAGACTATTTTGAATGAAATAACTGGTTCCGAGGGTGAGATTGCGCATTATATCGATAAGCTAAAAGTTAGCAAGGCTCCAGGCCCTGACGCGCTTTATCCTTGATATCTGAAAGATTTGAAAGAGGTTATCGTAGGTCCCTTAACGAAGATTTTTAATCAGTCACTAGAAGCGGGGATTATTCCTGAAGATTTCAAATTAGCGGTACTTAGTATTATCGGGCTACCAAACTGTTTATTATGTATTTTTGCTCCCGTCATTTTCGTTTAAACTAACGAAAATATCACAACTTAACCTAACCAATCATCAAGGGCGTACAGTTGACCTAACCGGGCATTCAATTAACCTAACCGGGCATTCATTTGACCTAACCGGGTATTTAGTTGACCTTACCGGGCATTTATCAATTACGGCGTTATTCTCTCATCCTTAACTTTGCCCAAAATGTGACAGTGAGTTCCTAATACGAAAAAATCAAAGGATATTTAGGTGAAATAACCAATATTAACCTGTTAGGAGTTGAATGCCCTGTTAGGTTAATTAAATGCCCGGTTAGGTCAACTGAATGCCCGGTTAGGTCAACTGTACGCCCTTGATGATTGGTTAGGTTAAGTTGTGATATTTTCGTTAGTTTAAACGAAAATGAGGGGAGCAAAAATACATAATAAACAGTTTGGTAGTCCCAATAATACGTAAGTACCAAATTAGCTAACGTTACGCCCATTTAAAAAAAAGGTGACCCCACTGTAGCTAGCAATTATAGGCCTATTAGCTTAACGTTAAGTGTCGGTAAACGTTTGGAATCCGTAGTTAGGGATCGTATCATCGATCACTTAGAAAATCGCGATTTGATTAATAGTAGTCAGCATGGGTTTCGACGCCATAGATCTGGTTTAACTAATTTGTTAGAATTTCATAACGAAATAGTGCGCGAATACGATAGGGATAGAGCGGCTGACGTTATTTATTTAGCCTTTAAAAAAGCGTTCGATACAGTTCCGCATATAAGATTAATTGCGAAGGTTAAAGCGCACGGTGTACGCGGTCAGGTAGCTAACTGGTTAGAGGAATGGCTTCGTTCCAGAAAACAGATGGTCGTTGTTAATGGTAGTGAATCGGTGTGGTTGGATGTAGGTAGCGGTGTCCCTCAGGGTTCAGTGTTAGGCCCATTCTATTCGTAATCTACATTAACGACATAGGTGTAGGCTTGACCAGTAATGTGTCAAAATTCGCTGACGATACTAAAATAGACGGTAAAGTTGTAAACGTGGACGATAGAACTAGGCTCCAAAACGATGTAAATAGGATTATGGAGTGGACGGATAAGTGGCAGATGCAATTTAACGTAGACAAATGTAAAGTTTTGCATATAGGTTCTCGTAACAATAATTACACGTACACGATGGACAATACACGGTTAACGAGCGTTGACGAGGAAGTAGATTTAGGCGTACGCGTATCTAAGGGTTTAAAAGTTAGGAACCAGTGCCTGGAGTCTTGCGCAAAAGCTAATAGGATGTTAGGCTTCATAGCGCGTAATTTCGAATTTAAATCGAAGAATATTATGTTGCCCCTTTACAAGTCCCTAGTCAGGCCTCATTTAGAATATGCCGTTCAGTTTTGGTGCCCGTATTTGCGTGAGGATATTGATAGGTTGGAAAGGGTTCAGCGTCGCGCCACGAAATTAATTCCGTCATTGCGCAACAAGTCTTACGAAGATAGGATTAAAGAGTTAGACTTGCATTCACTCGAAACTAGATTAAGGGAGGAGGTTATTGAAGTTTTCAAAATCGTTAATAAAATCGATAACGTAAATTTTTACAAACTGTTCACTTTCGCTAATAGCAATATTCGTAATAACGGATTCAAGTTGCGTGGCAGACGTTTCATCACTAACATCGCTAAAAACTTTTTTACGTTTAAAGTAATTGATAAATGGAATAACCTTCCAGCGTCCGTCGTGAACTCTACCAGCGTTAATATGTTTAAGAACCGTTTAGATAGGCATTTTAAAAATATTAACGTTGTTTAGCATAATAAAACAATTAGCAACAGGAGCTGGGTAGTGGTCGAGGATGAATCTGTTGACGATTAATGCCAGCTTGTGACATGCCAGCGTGTGATAGGCCAGCAATAAAATTATTATTAAAAAAAAATAGACTAACACGAACGTAGATGTAGCTCGTAGCGTAAACTAACACACTTTTTGTTATACTCTACCTATTTTTTTCTTATCCTCTCCTTACTTGCATGTCTGTAACTCTCTTTACTTGAATATCTGTAGTTTGCATGGTATGATAGTGTTTGAGTTAAGACTGTGTTTACATGGTTTGTAAGCGTTCTTATTTTACTTCTTTTCATCTTTCACTCCTTTCCTATTCTATTCGACTATTTTTTCCGAATTGTCGGCAGTAGCCGGCTGATGATGATCGTGAGTCTTTCTTTCTCTTTTTCTAAATGAATGTTAATCCACGAATGATAGGTTTTGCTACTTACTTAACCCCTTATTCTCCTCTTTTAACTCCCTACTCTTTCCTTTCTCTTGGGCTAACCTTAGAGTGGATCTTAGGGTCTTTGTTAGCCTTAGCTTCTATAGATCTGTAGAATATATGCGTCTAATCGACTTTTAAACATGTTTATAGACGTGCTACTAATTACTTCTACCGGCAAACTATTCCAGCTATTTACTATTCTATGCGTAAAAAAGTTTTTGGCAACTGCTGTCTCGAACCTTCTACTTGTCAACTTACACCCGTTATTTCTAGTCCTATTATAGTGAGATATTTCGAAAAGCGTCCACTTTTCAATGCACATAACACGTCCATTTAATATACACAAACTCAGAATGGTCACCTGAGAAACTTATATGTTAAACACAGACCGTGCATGGAACAAGGAACTCTTCTGGGAAATTACATCTACAAATCCTATTATGTGCCTTGAAAAGTGGACGCTCAATGTCCCAGTTGAAGTTTAAGTTTTGTTACCCCTTTTTCTTTGATGTATTCAATCCGACGTGAAGGCAACGAGTTTCTTGCGTATATTGAGGTTCTGAATGTAGTAGGCTAGGTGTAAGCTGTAAACGCTAGATCCTGTCCCAAAGCTGGATCCTATCTGCTTTGCAGATAGCTGGCGAGGGAAGCTATATTTTGGGGCCTCTTTCCGAGTAACCCGGTGCCCACGTTGGGCTTTCCATCATGAAAAAGAAAAAAACTATAGTATTTGTCATTTATCATTACTTATTCGAACTATAGTGGATGTAATTTCCCAGAAGAGTTCCCTGTTCCATACACGGTCTGTGTTTAACATATGAGTTTCTCAGGGGACCATTCTGAGTTTGTGTATATGTATATATATTCAAGGACATCTTGTCCTTGAAAATGTGAATATATCACGAAAGCGCTCGGATTTCGTGTTTCTTTTTCCTTTTTCCCTGTGGTTGCTTGCTTATTAATAAGATCACGTGTTATTCTGTGATTTTACTGCATATATATATATATATATATATATATATATATATGTGAAAATTATTTCACGAAAGTAACACGTGAAAAATATTTATGATGAATAAAACCACGAAGGAAAGGAAACACAGAATGGTGTTCAAGCGCTTTCGTCTAATGACATCCTCAGGAACACTGAAGTAAATAAAGAGTTCAAGACTATATACAGGTTACAAAAAAAAAAAAAAAAATTATATAATACATATTATACAGTCAAATCCGGATAAAAGGGTCACTTTGGGACTAAACGTTTTGACCTTCTTATGCGGCCGACCTGCTTATCCATTTCTTAGTGTTACAGCAGGATACATATATTATTACCATTCCTTAAACTCTTTATACGCTCTATTGTTGTTCTACCTTGTTATAACAGTAAAGAGGTACAGTATATTAAACACTAACTCATTCAATAGTTTTTTTTATTAAAATACAGTCTTACAGTACTTTATTTAATTTATTAAAAAACATTAATTGTATATACAACTTTGGATCAATAGGGTTAAAATACGTCATACAGTATTTATTCACGAAAATAATCATTGATGGTAGCTTGTTTTAAATGAATTCAGGAGTTATACACACTGGAGTATACACATACAGTAATTCAGGAGTTACAGTAGATGCGGCAATGCAAGCCAATATCTAGTGAGAAAATGAATTTGGCTAATAATTCGAGAAATACAATTACAGCTCTCTATAAAATGTTAACCAATCGGCTTCCTTAAAATGACCAACAAGGCGGGGCTTGTGGGCCGGCTTTCAGCCAGGAAGGTTCTGGAATTTCCGATAATAATCTGTTTGGAATGGTTATTTTCTCACGGTAAATATTTTCTTACGGTAATAAATCTGATTCTGGTGGAAAGTGGCAAAAATAGTTCTGACTGATACTTGTATTTTTAACCTCATTAAGCGGCTTACCTATCCTAGACGTGACCTTCTTATCAATATATAATTATAATGGCAGACATATAAAAATATTTGGGATTTAGCAAGATGACCTGCTTAAACCATATGACCTGCTAATTAGGTGACCTTTTTAAGTGGAGTCGACTGTATATAATATAGAAACAAAAATTGTGGGAGGAGCATACAAATTTGTAAGAAAAACTACCAATTTTAGCACTTTGCCCGAATTCAACACAAGATTAAATGGATTGTTTACAACCAATTTTATAGTTAAGGCCTGAATGATATATAAGTCACAAAAAATATAAAAAATATATATAAAAATAAATTGAAAAATAAAAATTGTAAGAGGAGCATACAAATTTATAAGGCGAAAACTACCCAAGTTTTAGCACTCTGCCCTTCTTGTCTAAATCTGGTCTGAACGAATTCAACACAAGATCAAATGGATTGTTTACAACCAATTTTATAGATAAGGCCTGAATGATATATAGGTCACAAAAAAAATATATAAAACTAAAATGAAAAATAAAAATTGTAGGAGAAGCATACAAATTTATAAGGAAACACTACCAAAGTTTTAGAACTCTACCCTTCTTGTCTAAATCCGTTCTGAACGAATTCAAAACAGCGGGATCGAGTTGAAAAAGACCTTTGCTCATGTTAAAGTTATTTGTAAGTTGGATAATAGCAGACTCAAGAATATTTCTATTAACAATGTTGCTAGAGTGAAACAAAACTGAAGCATTATTCCAATCAATACAGTGAGATAACTCTGACAAATGGACAAAAAGGGCACTGCACGACTGTCCCGTTCTACCGGAATATTGATGTTGTTTTACACGCGTGTGCAAATCCTTTCCCGTCTGGCCAATGTAAAAGGAATCACATTGTTTACAACCAATTTTATAGATAATGCCTGAATTATTGGTAGGGCTATTTTTTACTATGATATTTTTCACATTTTTCACAATATTGTTAATGAAAATACTACATTAATATCCAAAAGTATAAGTACATTAGCAATGCCTAAAAAGCCTGGGAAAAATGGAAGTACTAAAATATTCTTTGACAAAGTGCGAGTGTTAATATCCACACGATAAAAGGTTTGTTTTGCTTCCAGCAACATTGTTAATAGAAATATTCTTGAGTCTGCTATTATCTAACTTACAAATAACTTTAACATGAGCAAAGGTCTTTTTCAACTCGATCCCGTTGTTTTGAATTCGTTCAGAACGGATTTAGACAAGAAGGGTAGAGTGCTAAAACTTTGGTAGTGTTTCCTTATAAATTTGTATGCTTCTCTTACAATTTTTATTTTTCAATTGTTTTATTTTTTTTATTTTTTTTATTTTTTGTGACCTATATATCATTCAGGCCTTATCTATAAAATTGGTTGTAAACAATCCATTTGATATTGTGTTGAATTCGTTCAGAACGGATTTAGACAAGAAGGGCAGAGTGCTAAAACTTGGGTAGTTTTCTCTTATAAATTTGTATGCTCCTCTTACAATTTTTATTTTTCAATTTATTTTTATATATATTTTTTTATATTTTTTGTGACCTATATATCATTCAGGCATTAACTATAAAATTAGTTGTAAACAATCCATTTGATCTTGTGTTGAATTAGGGCAACGTGCTAAAATTGGTAGTTTTCCTTACAAATTTGTATGCTCCTCCGACAATTTTTAATTCTATATTTATTATATATATATAGGTTTTCTTTGTAACTTGTATATAGTCTTGAACTCTTTATTTACTTCACTGTTACTGAGGATGTCACTAGACGAAAGAGCTTGAGCACCATTCTGTTTCCTTTCCTTCGTGGTTTTATTCATCATATATATATATATATATATATATATATATATATATATTTAGGAGAAATCCAATGACAAGGAGGAATGTAAATGCCATGAAAAGTCTTCTTTAATGCGCAACGTTTCGAGCAATACGCTCATCTTCAGGCTAAATAATAACAATATGAAATTAAAATTAATAAATAAATGAAACAAGACAAAATAATTTCTATAAAACCTATTCATTAAAAGCAAAATTTAAAAAGACTAAAAGAAGAGGGTTAAATTCAAAGTTATAAAAATTTACATATAAAATTACAAGAAATTTAAAAAGCTATTTTTAAATTACATATAGTAAATTTGAAATTAGTACAATGGAATAATTAACACTACTAACCCTTCATTGCTGGTTCCGAGGCACAAGTAATTTAAAACAAAACAAAGGGAACATACTATGGGTTGGGTGGTTGGAGAGTTATAAGTTGGGGAGGGGGAATTATAAAAATTTAGAGGGACAGCTGAGGAATCAACGTTTAGAGAAGGGGTCAATGTTTTAATATAAAGAGATTCCAAAATTCTAAGTGAGTTGGGACAAGAATTACAACCGAGAATTTTAAAATTATCTAAAGTGACATCAGTTTTACATTTAATACTATGTTCCCGGATACTAGAGGCTTCTTTTTTATTTAAAATTTTACCTGTTCGGCAAATTATTCCCATATGCGAATAAAATCTAGCCCTGAGAGAGCGCACGGTGCTGCCAATATAAGTACCAAGGAGACACCTTGGGCAGGTAAATAAATATACAACACCGCTACGCAACGAATCAGGAGTTCGATCCTTCGCTGAGAAAAGCTACATAAAGACGTTTTATTAATAAATATAATGCGAAAATCAGTATGATAAAATTTTTTTTAACAACTTAGTAAATTTAAGTTTAAATTCTTTATTCATGGGACCCATTTCAGGTACCAAGAAATATTTTATATCTTTAGGCACTGAAATACAGGGAAGTTGAGGGCTATAAACATTATTTAAGAAAGATCTTATTAGTTTATCTACATATTGAACAGGAAAACTATTATTGGTAAAATATGATCTTAAATTATTAAATTCATCGTTAAGTAAGGTAAAACTAGAAGTCAAATTATATCCTCTGAACAAGAGAGTTTTAATACGACATCTTATAGTTAAAATCAGTAAAACTAAAAAAATTCATGCCCAAACCGGTAAAAGTGGGTTTCCTGTAAACTGATGTAGTAATAGAATCACCTTTTTTCGAAATTAAAAGATCTAAAAAGGGAAGGGAGCCATTTTCCTCAGTTTTCATTGTATAAGTTATATTGGGGTGCAGAGAATTTAAGAAGTTAAAAAATTGTTGCGCTTGTACAGCATTATCAAAAACAGCTATCGAGTCATCAACGAAGCGTCGGTAAAAAATTGGTTTACAATGGGTGGGAGATTGTCTAAAAATTACACTTTCTAAATGAGTCATAAAAAAATCAGCTGATAAAGGTCCGACGGGTGATCCCATCCCAACACCGTCAATTTGTTGGTAAACCTTATTATTGAAAGTAAAATAACATTGCTTAAAAACCAGTTCTAAAAGTTCCTTAAAATAAGACCATGAAAAACCATGAAAACTATCAACAGAGCTAAAAACCCTATCTAAAATAATGGCAATAGTTTCTTAAATTCTCTGCACCCCAATATAACTTATACAATGGAAACTGAGGAAAATGGCTCCCTTCCCTTTTTAGATCGTTTAATTTCGAAAAAAGGTGATTCTATTACTACATCAGTTTACAGGAAACCCACTTTTACCGGTTTGGGCATGAATTTTTTTAGTTTTACTGATTTTAACTATAAGATGTCGTGTATTAAAACTCTCTTGTTCAGAGGATATAATTTGACTTCTAGTTTTACCTTACTTAACGATGAATTTAATAATTTAAGATCATATTTTACCAATAATAGTTTTCCTGTTCAATATGTAGATAAACTAATAAGATCTTTCTTAAATAATGTTTATAGCCCTCAACTTCCCTGTATTTCAGTGCCTAAAGATATAAAATATTTCTTGGTACCTGAAATGGGTCCCATGAATAAAGAATTTAAACTTAAATTTACTAAGTTGTTAAAAAAAAAATTTTATCATACTGATTTTCGCATTATATTTATTAATAAAACGTCTTTATGTAGCTTTTTCTCAGCGAAGGATCGAACTCCTGATTCGTTGCGTAGCGGTGTTGTATATTTATTTACCTGCCCAAGGTGTCTCCTTGGTACTTATATTGGCAGCACCGTGCGCTCTCTCAGGGCTAGATTTTATTCGCATATGGGAATAATTTGCCGAACAGGTAAAATTTTAAATAAAAAAGAAGCCTCTAGTATCCGGGAACATAGTATTAAATGTAAAACTGATGTCACTTTAGATAATTTTAAAATTCTCGGTTGTAATTCTTGTCCCAACTCACTTAGAATTTTGGAATCTCTTTATATTAAAACATTGACCCCTTCTCTAAACGTTGATTCCTCAGCTGTCCCTCTAAATTTTTTATAATTCCCCCTCCCCAACTTATAACTCTCCAACCACCCAACCCATAGTATGTTCCCTTTGTTTTGTTTTAAATTACTTGTGCCTCGGAACCAGCAATGAAGGGTTAGTAGTGTTAATTATTCCATTGTACTAATTTCAAATTTACTATATGTAATTTTAAAAATAGCTTTTTAAATTGTCTTGTAATTTTATATGTAAATTTTTATAACTTTGAATTTAACCCTCTTCTTTTAGTCTTTTTAAATTTGCTTTAATGAATAGGTTTTATAGAAATTATTTTGTTGTTTCATTTATTTATTAATTTTAATTTCATATTGTTATTATTTAGCCTGAAGATGAGCGTATTGCTCGAACGTTGCGCATTAAAGAAGACTTTTCATGGCATTTACATTCTCCTTGTCATTGGATTTCTCCTAAATATTAAATTGAAGCTTTGCAGAAGCAACCCGCATGATTATATATATATATATATATATTTTTTTTCTAAATGTATTATGGCTTCAAAACATTTTGACTAGTTAAGGAGTTTTTATCAAGAAACATCAAAACTTCTTCGAGAGTTTGAGGAATATAAGAAACCCTATGGAATTAAACAGAGGTATTAACCCAGTACCGTGCTGTTGAAGTATTTACGTGTAAAAGTGACGAATCCAAAATATGCGGAAAGAATTACATTCATATAGGTAAGTGCTTAAAAATGCTCTTTTTGTTTTGTATTGTTTTATGAAGGAAAGAGGAGCCTTGGGCGATTGCCCACGAAACGCCCCCCCCCCAAGCGTATTCCATACAGAGACGGATAAGACCCTGCACAGAGGAATCAACTGAGCGAGGGCGAAGAAACTGTGTAGGCAGTACACCACACCCAACTTCTTAGATGTTTTGGAGAGAGAGTGTATATGTGATCTTTACAAGAAAGATCCCGAGAAAGGTGGTGTCGGGGATGTTAAGAGAAGAGGAAGGACTGAGGTGTATATTGTTGAAGGCAAGGTTATAGTCGTGTTGAAGATTGTGTCGAGTAGACAGGTGTAGGAACCGAGTTTTGATCCAATGAATGTCACAAGGTGTTCTCTGTCCCAATCAGAGATAAAAGAAAGATCAGAGGTCAGGTATTCCATAGTCGTCCTACACGAGTAGTGCAACTGTTGAGAAGGAAGCTCTAGGAAGCGGGTGGAGAAGTTAAGGGTGGGATCATCGGCATAGGAGTGAATAGGGGAGGAAGGGCGAATTAAAGATCATTAATAAATAAAAGGAAAAGATGAACTGACAGAACAGAGTCCCTGAGGAACACCTCTGTTGATAGCTTTAGAAGAGCAGACGCCATCTACAACCGCAGCTATATACCGGCTAGAGGGAGAATTAGAGGTGATGGCAGAGGTAGTAGGTTAAAATCCGAAGGATGACATTTTGGATATTTAAAATTTGTACCACACTCTATCAAAAGTTTTCGATATGTCTAGCGCAATAGCAGGAGCATCACCGAAATCCTAAAAGGAGGAAGACTATGAATCAGAGCGATATGCAAGAAGATCGCTGGTAGAAGTAACCTTGGGGAGTCCCATACTGACGATCTGAAGGAAGATTGTGAGAAGATAGGTGCTTAAGATTCTTCCTATTAAGGATAGATTAAAAAATTTAGAAAGGTAAGAAATCAAAACAGTTTGACTATAGCTGAAGGGTTTAGAGTGGTTAATCTTCCCTAGGACATGTTGAACGAAAGCAAACTTTTAGCAGGAAGGCAAAGTACCAGAGGAGAGACAAAAATGTAAGAGTTTGCCTTGGCAGAATGCTAGCACTGAAGCACAAGAACAACAGGCGGAACACCATCAGGACCGTACACCATCCTAGAGCTGATCCCAGATAGGCCAGAAAGAACATTTTTGGAAACGATTCTAATTTCAGACATAATAAAGTTAGAGGCTGGAAGAGATGTAGGAACAGTACCGGAATCGTCCATAGTTGAGGTGGAAGCGAAAGTTTGAGCGAAGAGTTCAGCTTTGCCCGGATAAGATCGGCAGCTGAGCCGTCGGGGTGGAAGAGAGGAGGGAAAGAAGAGGAGGTAAAGTTGTTGAAGAAGTTCTAAGCTAGATGCCTGAAAGAGTGCGATGAATTAGAACAATCAGCTCTAGGTCATTCAGGAAAGCCAACGGTGTTGGTGAACATTGAAATCTCCTAAAATGAAGATTTCAGCAGTGGAGAGCGGAATAGAATGTATTCCATTTTGGAAGTGAGGTAGTTAAAGAATTTTAGATAGGCAGTAGAATTACGAGAAAGGGAAACAGCGCAGGTGTATTTAGTTTGAGATTGGATTGTAAGCCCTAGCCAGAGAGCAGAATTCGGGGGTTCGGGAATACGAGAACAAGATAGGTCATTGCGTACATATACGCAGCATCCATCTTTGGAGTGAATTTGAGTATAGAGAAAGTAAAATGGTACAGAACGGAGGTTGCTGACTGTCATCGCAGGAACCTGAACTTCAGTGAGAGATGAGGTTTGGAGGAGGAGAGGCGGTGTTCAGGAGATTGAAAATTTGAGAAAAGACCCCTCTGCAGCATCCCGCCTCATTTTCGGGATTTGGTGAAGGATGGAATTGCTGTCTGATCTCCTCCTGCCCTCGTAGCCAGCCGCGCTTGGCTGGTCAGGGACTTTGCACAGGAATCTGACCAGCTGGTTCTTGAAGTTATTCAGGTCGGTGTGCTGGAGATTCCTCACTTCTTTTGGTAGGACATTGAAAAGCCTTGGGCCTCGTATTCTGAGGGTACTTTCCATCCTCGTTTTCATGTCCCCTTGTCCCACTGCAGCTGGGACCGTACAAAATCTGCCTCTTCTCTCATTCCAGTTTGTTTCTATTTCATTTCTAAGGTTAGGGACATAGCCCTCAAATATTTTCCATATGTATATTATGGTCCACCGCTTTCGCCTTCTTTCGAGAGAGTAGAGTTTCAGTGATTGTAGTCGAGACGAGTAGTCTTCACCTTCCGTTTCCTCTATTTTAGATGTGAAAGTAGTTTGTGTAGCTTCAGTGTTCGCAATGTCTCGTTTTCTGTATGGGCTTGTGAGTATTCAGCAATACTCAATTATTGGTGGGACTAGACTCTTCCATAATTTGAGCATGATGTTTGCTTTTCTGCTGCGGAAACTCCTCCAGATGATTCCCATTATTTTCCTAGCCTTTGTAATTTTGATGTTATAGTGCTCTCTGAATTCTGCATCCGACGACATTATTACTGTGTTATCTGTTTGACTTGCAGAGTTTTGTACCCTTTTTTCTGTAACTTCTTGTTATTACCATATCTTAGAAGTTGGAATTTTTCTTCGTTGAACTTCAAATTGTTTTCTTCTGCCACTGGAATAATGTTTCAATGTCGTTTTGTAATCTTTGTATGTGACCTTCGTTCAATATTTCCTTGCATATCTTTGTGTCATCTGCGAAACATGATACAATACTGTCATTGATATCTGCATCAATATCTGCAATCATTATTATGATTACAAGGAGTTACAAGGAAAAGAAGTACCTCAAAAGGCCTTGCGGCCCATACCGAGGAGGTACTAATGACAACGGGTGCCAGGGAAAAATTCCTACACACTCAAATAGTGTGCAAGGTTCGGTCTATCCTTTTCATGAACTGACCCACAGAGGAACTGCTCACAACTTCTGAAAGTAGCCTGTTTCACGTGCCACAGAACTTATAGGTAAAGTAAATCTCACAAACAGAGAAAGAGAGAGAGCGGGTTATATCAGGAGGCGATTTCGGAAACAAGGAGATTGTGCTCTCTCTGTACAATTCCCTGGTTCGGCCGCACCTGGAGCATGCTGCACAGTTCTGATCAATCGTAACACCGATATAACGGACCCACGCTTTCGACGTACTGATTGGTCGCCTTCACAACTAATGGTGCATTTATCGGTTCATTCTCTCTGTAGATTTACCTTCAATGCTCACATCTCAAGGTGAATGCATGAATTGTTCACTTGCACGCTCTGTCACGATGCTTTCCAATATTTTGCATTATATATTTTCAAGCATACTACTCGATCCTCAACTTTCCCAATTTTGGATAGGGAAATGGACATATGATTTGAGCGGCGGCAAGTCATTATAGTACAAGGAGAATCAATGGTCTGAACCATAGACCACGTTAGGTTCAGAAGCCAGCATGCTGGCGCGAACCAGAACCTCACCGCCAAAGTCAGACACAGAAATGTTGAGCTGCAACATTAGATGTACATTGTTCCTGCATATTTTAGCTGTCAACTGTCACTTTTATTTGTATCTGTATAAGTTTGTTTCCTCTTTTCAAGGGATCACCTGTAAATATTTCCAAGGAACAGTATTACCCCCACTACTCTTCATAATCCTGACATAGATGAGGACATTACCAGAGACAGCGCAGTAACATCCTTTGCCGATGACACAAAGATCAGTAGAAAAATAAGAAACCTAGAAGATCTCTACAAGCAGAATGTTTTTGTAGAGATAAACAATATGAATTTTAACACTGAGAAATTTCAACTGTTACGGTACGGAAAAAGGGAGGACCTAAAATTTATGGAGTGCAAAAGAATCTTAGACGCATGGTACAGAACAAGCCCTGATGAGTCGGGTGTACCTATGTGAAGTGGAGAGTACAAGACCTTCTCCCCCAAAGAGGTTAGGTGGACTCCCCAGCTTTCTGGGGGCTTCCCCCTTTTTTTGGCACTGGGGGAAGGGGTTGGCACTTTGCAACAAGGGGGTGGGGTGGGTGGCACTGGCATTCATTTTATCAACATTGCGTATGCACTCTACCACTTTGCGGCCATACTACTTACGCGTACTGGGGCTGGAACGACTGTACAAATAAACACAGGAGACTCGGTACCTCCATTATCTCAGGTGTCCTCGTTCGTTCACTGTCAGTCTGTCACGCAGTGAGTACTCAACACTGTAGAAAGAGGTTCAGCATTGAAGATATTTTGCGTTTCTACTCAATCCATGATGCAAACGAATGGATGCGGGTAACGATGCCCTAAGAATCAGCCAAGCGAGAGATCCTGATTAAATCGAAGCCATCAACGTAAAACTAATAAGTTTCCCGCAAGAATACAGACTGGTAAGAGAGATGGAACAGAACTTAATTCGGAGCATAACTCCTCACAAACGGAAAAAGAACAGACAGACGTGTCAGATTGTGACGTCAACTCCTCTGTTATCACTTATGATGATTTATCACGCGGCTAAACGCAACTTTCCTGTGACCGAAAGGGGTCATGAATGGCAACTATATATATATATATATATATATATATATATATATATATATATATATATATATATATACTGTGTGTATATATATAAAATGTATATATATATAATATATATATATATACACATACACTGTGTGTGTATATATAAAATGTATATATATATATATATATATATATACACATACACTGTGTGTATATATATAAAATGTATATATATATATATATATATATATATATATACACATACACTGTGTGTATATATATAAAATGTATGGAAATGCTAAAATATACTCAGCACTAAAGAATTAAAGAAATTTTAATATATTCTATTGGTCTAGTGAGTATAATGAAAAAAAAATGTTCTATACAGAATAACTTTAGAATTTCAATTAATGACTGAACCTTAATTATATAATGAAGGTTTTATGTAAAGTGATTCAGGATTATCCGCAGATAAACTCAAACAAATCGTATGTAAACGCCAAAAAGGCAATATTATTTTTACTCAATTTAATTTCTGATTAATTTTTAAATAATAATTATTTATATCTGTAAATATTCCCCTCTCTCACTCTCTTCGTACCAAAATACTTAAACCTAAATAATGAGACAGAGACAGAGACAGAGATGGAGAGAATAATAAAAATGTATCCTCTAAAAAATAAACATAAAAAATAGACCAGTCATAATTAAAGAAAAAATACTAATAATTCAGAACCCCATAAAAAATACGATGATTGTGCTCATAAAACCTCTTGAAATAAGTGTTTTGGAACACAATTAACGCTTTATTCTTATTTTATTTTAATCGAGTTAAAATTTTAGAGAAGAAAAATAAGTTTCTGGACAAGGAAAAAAGTTGAACATTTGCCAGTTCATTATAGCTCTTATCTTAAAAAAAAAAAAAAAAAAACACGAAATGAGGACCCGCAACACTAATATATATATATATCGGCTATTGATTGGTGGCGCGGAAAACGCAGTTTAATAACAAACAGGAACACCAGAGAAAATACAAACATCCTTCAAGGTTTAATAGTACCAACGTTTCGGAATGCACTAATTCCATCTTCAGGGCTGAAACAATAAAATTCCAAATCACATACAAAATACAAATTGCTTAATAACAATTTAAAATAAACTTAAAAAATTATAAAAAGTAGCTAAGAAAATGTAAAACATTAAAACTAAAAGGTAAATAAATGTGAAGTTAAAAAGTTAAAATTATAAAAAAGTAAAAGCATTAAAACTGAAATGTAACTAAAATAAACTAGTTAACCAAAACATAGCAGATCTATCGATGATTCGTCAGAATTTAGGTCTGGTTTTAGTTTATAAATAAACAGAGACTCCATAATTTTAAGCTTAAGGTCAGAGCTTCCGGCAGCAAGTACGGTGAAATTAGACTGTGAAATTGGGTGGTTATTGTTGTGCGAGTGATTACGTATGAGAGAATTAGGTGGTTTGCCAAGGGGTAAATTTGTACAATAGGCAGAACCTTAAATAGACTAATAAGCCCTACAACTAGAGACTTAATTACAGTCCCCAAAGATATCCTGTATTTCACTTTGCCCTATATGGGAACCTCAAGTTTTAACATTAGAAACAAACTTTTAAAATTGCTCAAGGAATTCTACCCACAACTGTGTATAAAAATTATATTCACCCCGTCTAAATCGATTTACCATTTATTTAAATACAAGGATGTTATTCCTACACTTCTTAAGTCATCTATAGTTTATCAATACAAGTGTGACCACTGTATGGGGTCATATATAGGTAAAACTAAAAGACATTTAAAATCTCGTATTTACGAACATCTCGGTAAATCGGTCCGTACAAATTTACTCCTTGGCAAACCACCTAATTCTCTCATACGTAATCACTCGCACAACAATAACCACCCAATTTCACAGTCTAATTTCACCGTACTTGCTGCCGGAAGCTCTGACCTTAAGCTTAAAATTATGGAGTCTCTGTTTATTTATAAACTAAAACCAGACCTAAATTCTGACGAATCATCGATAGATCTGCTATGTTTTGGTTAAGGTACTAGTTTATTTTAGTTACATTTCAGTTTTAATGCTTTTACTTTTTTATAATTTTAACTTTTTAACTTCACATTTATTTACCTTTTAGTTTTAATGTTTTACATTTTCTTAGCTACTTTTTATAATTTTTTAAGTTTATTTTAAATTGTTTAAGCAATTTGTATTTTGTATGTGATTTGGAATTTTATTGTTTTAGTCCTGAAGATGGAATTAGTGCATTCCGAAACGTTGGTACTATTAAACCTTGAAGGATGTTTGTATTTTCTCTGGTGTTCCTGTTTGTTATATATATATATATATATATATATATATACAGGGCGTCCCAAAAACATGTATACACACTTTAAATACTTATAAAGGCAGTGTTTATTAAAATACATTTCATTTTCAAAATGTAATAGAATCTACAGACATTATTTAATTGTTTTGTCAACGCCTGTTTTCAAACTGACGTCCGTTCTGGTCCAGGCACTGCTGATAACGCGAAGCAATGGAATCGCAAACCACGAAACATTTCGTTTGGTATTTGTGTGCATTCTCGTTCAATGGCTGCTCTCAATTCAGCGACTGTTGGTTGCAGGTTTTATAGCGTAGACTTTGTCTTTTAAGTATCCCCATAAAAAAAAGTCTAGTGGTGTGAGGTCTTGTGAACGCGGAGGGTATTCTACGAAACCCCTTCGTCCAGTCCACATCCACATCGTGCCAAGTACCACTCGCAATACTCCACTCTTCGGTCCGGATCATCTTCATTAATAGCATGGACTAATCTTGGAATGTAACTTTTCCATTGGCAGCGCTTCAAAATGCGTTGGACAGACGATTCTGAAATTCGTACCTCACGACTCGCTTGCCGCACAGATTTTCTTGGACTTTGGTGATACGTTTCCAGTACTCTTTCTTGCTTTGTGGGGCTTGTCGATGTCCGTGGTCTTCCGGAACGCTTCTTGTGGACATTCTGAACAGTTCCATCGGCTTCAAACTTATCTCTAATTCGAGTGATGGTAAGTCGCGTTGGTGGATCTGTTTGAAACTCCCTCCTAAACTGTCTTTGCACTTCAACTGCGTTTTCACACTTCCAGTAGCATTTTAGAATGAATTTCCTTTGTTCAAAGCTTAGGCTGACTGCCATTATTAATTCTAATGGGTTTAACTTGGAAAGAAAGAAACATCAATTGAGCTATCAGCTGTTAAAGTGTGTATACATTTTTTTGGGACGCCCTGTATATATATATATATATATATATATATATATATATACTGTAGGGATGTACCGATTCCAGAATTTTGGCGGATACCGATACTCGTGTTTCCAACGATACCGATACCGATAGTCCGATACTCAAAATAGGCCTATATTTTGCTCATACCGATACCGATACTTTATTTTAAAAATCACTAAAAACATATTTTATCAATAATTATTTATACAGTAATAGTCGTAAATACTGTAGCACATTCATTGTATAAATATAACGTACTGAAATAAATTTAGTCACAAGAGAGTAGACTATTTATAACTACGTATGCCACTATATAGTTACTAATTACTACATTACTCTAGTCCAACTTGGGGCCCGAGGTGCGTTGCATAAGTATACCTCTAGATATAAGTCCTCCCTAGGCGTTAATGTTTAATTCTAGTGAAAAATTGATATAATAATCTCGTGATAGGCAATTGGTTTCAAATTATAGCAGTTTAAAAAATAAGACTAAGAAATGAAAAATGATGAAACTTCATATGTATTCAATAAGTTTATTCAAATGAAAATTTATTCAATTGCATTTTATAAATAATTAAATATTAATTTTAAAATAAGAACTTGGAAAAGTATCGGCAGTATCGGTCGATACCGATACCGATACTCTTAAAACAGGCCGATACTGCCGATACCGACACATCGGTACATCCCTAATATACTGTATATATGATAATGATCGTGTACGGAAAATTCTCAAGCGGAATATTGCCAGGCGGAAAATTGCCAGGCGGAAAATTGCCAGTGGGGAAAATTGCCAGTGAGAATATTGCCAGGTGGAAAATTGCCAGAGACAAAAATATGTACAAATTTAGAAAGTAAGAAATAAAGTAATTGAGAAAAAGGACGTGTGTGTGTGTGTGTGTGTGTGTTCCAGCCATAACTCCAAAATGGAAGCAGTTACAAACATGAACCTTCACACACATATTGATTAGGTCCCCAGGTTGTGCACCTGGGTGTTAATACAAAAATAAAATAATTAAAATTACTGGGCCCGAAGGCCCCAGCACCGCGATTAAACTATATATACCATTTTATATATATATATATATATATATATATATATCGAAACCTATGGTAAAATTATTGAATACCCGGTTAGGTTCATTGAATGCCAGGTTTGGTCCTCTGTACGCCCTTGACGATTGGTTAGGTTAAGTCGTGATATTTTCGTTAGCTTTAACGAAAAGGCTTTAGCTCAGACCAAGAAATTGCACTTCGAAAGAGGGGAAGAGAGACATACTGCCAAAAAGTACAAAAATATCAATGACAGATTGGAGAAAGTCATTCGTCAGTATAATGAAGAAGATAAATTGACATTTCTTCGATCTATTGCTTATAATCTTCATACTTTTTGAGGCTTTCCTTTCCTTAACAAGTTTTAGCATTTTAAAATTTTAAATAATAATATTTTAATAAATAAATCCTTTCTTGTGAATTTTAGTTTTTTTCTCACTGGCAATTTTCCCCACTGGCAATTTTCCGGCTGGCAATTTTCTGCCTGGAAATTTTCCGGCTGGCAATGTTCCTACTTCCGATAATGATATATACAGAGAGAGAGAGAGAGCAAAACCTACTTAAAATGACCACTATACTATCGGGACCAAAGAAAGATGGTCACTTTAGGCAGGCGGTCAATTTCCAAAAAATAATTTATTTTTTAGAATAAATA
This sequence comes from Bathynomus jamesi, assembly GCA_023014485.1. NCBI lineage: Eukaryota > Metazoa > Arthropoda > Malacostraca > Isopoda > Cirolanidae > Bathynomus > Bathynomus jamesi. The sequence goes on from JAJOZX010001861.1 coordinate 126,747, forward strand.
GATTATTATAAATTGAAATTGAAAATTAAAATTGTAATTGCTTTTCTTTATATTCAGCACGAATAAATAAAATAATAATAATGGCTATTTTTATATTTAATGATCCCGCCCAAAGAAGGGAATATTGTGAGGTCGGCAAAATATGGTCTTGGCCTAAGATTCAAAGTTCCCACGATCCCACTTTGTATGTTAATCATAACAAGGTCGCACGGTCATTTTAAGAAAAGATTAAATGCTAATAAAAATTTATTTTTAGCTGATAAAGCTGGTCACTTTCCACAGTATGCGGGTGATCAGTATAGTGAGAAAAATTTACATTATAAATATATGAATTTTGGCCGGATCAAGGAAAAGTGGTTGGTTTAATCGCTTGGTCACATTAGCAGGTTATACTATGTATATGTGAGATTTCTACCGAGTGATTATGAAAGATTGATATAATTACATAAATTGAATATAAACAACGAATGCATTTTAACTGTAAACAACCTATTTACCATAGAATAATGGCAGAAATTATAGAAACACACTGACTTTTTGTACAAAATTGAGTGAAGTGACTATCAAACAAACCACAATATTTGCAATGTATAATAATGAGAGACTTTAATGCCGATGTGAAATTGGATTATTTTTTGTAGAACTGGATAACGTGTGCGAATCTACTAAATTAAGTATAAATGCGGTAGAATTATTAGGAGTGAACAGCAATAATTTTGTGTCGTCAGCGATATGAATAATGGCAATGGGTGACACTACACGGATTGATCACCGTCTCACTAGAAATAATTCAAAAGACCTTATTGGCAGTGTACAACAACAGAAAATAGAATATAAAGATAGGACAGAACACCTTTTTAATAATTTAGAATTATTTGCAATTTACTTGCGGTAATTGCTGCTCAAATGATTCTCACCTTAAACTTATAGGTAAGTGTTAGAGTGATATAATATCCACAGTAAGAGAAGAAGGAAAGGTTTGAATTAAATCTTACAATTGCCGTAACAATTGCATTACAATTGCATTCCTGAATGATATGATTTTATAGCTTCTTTGAAAAGGGAATTAAAAAATGTTTACGATATATGGTGTCTCTTGGGTCGACAGAGAATAGGTCCAATTTACGTGAATATGAATAGAAGTAGGGCTCCATATAAACAGCCATAAGTTGGCGTAAACGGGAAGATAATTCCATTCGAGTAGCAAAAGCCTGTAGGGCTAACTTAAATATTTATAATAACATTTTTTGGAAATTTGTTAAGCAGAAAACGGTGCCAAGAATGCCATCCCATCAACAACTGATGGAGTGTCGGGCGAGGAAGAAACAGCAAACGAGGTTTTGGAGAACTTAATACAAAAAACAGAAAACGAGAAATTAAACAAAGAAGCCATACTCTAAAGGGCTTTTACGTCTAAGATAGAGGAAACGAAAGACGAAGACTAAAACTACTCTCGAAAACAAACACTGAAACTCTACTCCCTGGAAAGAAGACGTGAGCGATACACAATAATATACGTATGGAAAATACTCGAGGGATCTGTTCCAAACTTTAGAAATGAAATAGAAACAAAATAGAATGAGAAAAGAGGTAGATTCTGCATTGTCCCAGATACGGTGGGTGAAAACAAGGATAGAAAATACCCTCAGCACTCTCTTCAGCATGCTGCCGAAAGAAATGAAGATCCTCCAGCACACTAACCTGAATATAATTTCAAGAACCAACTGGACAGGTTTTTGTGCAAAATCCCTGCCCAACTATGCGTAGCCTGGCTACAAGGATAGAAGGAGAATGGAAACGAACAACTGATAGCAACCCCTTTCCTGTACCGTCCTACTTTCTCTATACTCAATTTCATTTCAAAGGTGGATGTTATGTATATGTACATATGTAATGTTCCTCGCCTCACAGGCGACTCCGTACATGTGGCAACGCCGCAGTGATAGTCAAGGTACCCCAACTGGGGGAAGGTGGAGTGGAGGGGGAATACCGAGTCCAACAATATATAACATTGACATACAGGTAATTATAATGTAATATCTGCGTTCATAAAGATAAACAATTAATATGATCGTGAACAGCGTTGAACTCCATGTTTACTACTCTTATACAGTAATAAGGTTCCATTATGATTACTGCAAGTCTATATGAACAGCTACCACAATACAACTTTTAATATACTAGTGAATTTGAACCAAAAATAGACATTACGCAACCAACCTCCACACTCCCTCATTCCCCCTCCCCACCCACCAGTCTCGCGTATATTAAATCATTATGTAGCAATACATATAGACAGAGCCTGATTTATGCACAGGAGCATGAGGCGCTAGCTGGGGCACTCGACTAAAAGGGGGTCTCATGGACAGAATTTATCGCGAGATTCTAAACCTGAAAAAAAAACAAAATAATCCATTCTTAAAACGTTAAACTTGGTAGCTCTGGCAACTTGGCAAGTGGATAACTGAATTATACATTGTGCTTTGTTTGGCGCATGCGCAAAATATGGCGCCGTATCAGCGTTAAGAAAAGGATACAGAAACATTAAAATTGCTTTAATTAACCTATCTTGTGTGGACGCGAAAAGCCTGTCTGTCGTTTAGACGCCAGAAATTTATAAAAAAAAATTTGATAAATATGAGACAGCTTTATTAACCGTAATCTGGGGCAGAATTTTACAAAGACTTAATTCAACTTGTAAATCGTTGCAGGATCCAACGATAAATATGCTAAAAGCTGTTAATCTCTTAAAATCACTGACAGAATTTATTGTAGAAATCAGAAACAACTTTAACGGTATCAAAGAGGAAGTTAACCTTCTAACTAATGAAACGCAGTACACAGATGAATAATGCGAAATTAAAAAACGAAACATTATGCCTGACGAAATACGCGAAAATGATGTAATTTTGCATGGCAGGGATTTATTTGTAGTTAATACATTTAATGTAATTTGCGATACGCTTAATGCGGAGATAAACCGACGAACAATAGTATACAACGACATATTACATATGTTTAACGTGTTTTTTAAGAATAATATGAGTTCAAATGAAGTAAACATACTGTATGTATTGATAAACTTTTGGATGTTTACAAAAAGGATATTGATGTTGATCAATTTAAAGACGAAGTACTGGCCTTTCTGAAATATATGAAAGAAGACAAAGCGGGAAATCCAGTTGATATGTATAATATTCTTGATGGCCTAAAATCGACGTTTCCAAATGTAGAAACCATTCTTAAAATTTTCTTAACGATGCCTGTAACAAACGCAAGTGGTGAACGGTCCTTTTCGGTTCTAAAAAGAATTAAGTATTACTTAAGAAATAGTTTATTGCAAATGAAAATGTCAAATCTATCCCTCTTATTTATTGAACCAGATATAACAAAATCCATAAATTATGATGATGTTATTGATTCTTTCGCGAAATCAAAAACAAGATATATATATGTATATACATATAACTCGTTTTGAGTAATTTTTTAATTTTGGTAATTTACTATTTTTATAGTACTTGTATGGTGGGAAATAAATTATAAATCGGTTGCTTCTATTTTTTTTTTTTTACAATTTTCTTTCATGGCTAAAGCCTAAGGGGATTCAGTCTGCCTTTGCGCCTCGTGCCTCAAGTAGTCTTTCCTTGTGAACAGACGTGTTTTATCGAGTGTCCAGTGTTACCAATTGAATAAGTGGTTTTCGTTGAAGTGCCTTTAAAAAAAAATAATGTTTGGTGCATTCTTAAGTAAATTACTTCGTGTTACTAATCATTCATTAACGAATATATTTCATTTATTGACTTTATTCATTACTATATTATTTGATTAAACCAAGGCTAGTGCACGTCGCTTGCCTTGTTTGTTTCCAGAATCTATTACTAATCGAGGTTTCATAAGGTTGAAATTTCCTTGGTTTGCCTTTTTTGTTTTTCAAATCTATCAGAAAACGTGGTTTCATAAGATTCATTTTCCCTTCCTACGGGGGATCAAGTAGTGTGGTCACCCACCGTGGAAAAAAGGAAAAGGGAAAGAAAACAGTCGGTTGAATAGCGGACAGATAAGTTTTATTAATACTTTTTCATTTACAGAGCTTTTGTCTGTAGCTTAATTATGTATTCATTTAGTATACATTTGTGTTACAAGAACCTGTTTCTGCGTTTCAGGAACATTTTTGCGGGTTTGCGCAGGTGACGGCACAATAAGCACGCAGTAGACCTACGTTGTAATTTATTAATTTCCAAACGCTCGCTTTTTGTTTTTTGTTTTATAACTAATTAAGAGCATGGCACCCCCGTCAAGTACTTGTAATAGCTGTGAAGGGAAATTTGCCGCTTACGCGTTTACAATGGCTAATGATAATGAACAGTTAGTTTGCAGGTGGTGCTCAAGCATGGAAGTCCTGAGGAACGAGTTAGAACGTGAGAGGGAGGCCAGAGTGAGGCTTGAAGAAAGCGTGATGCTCCTAACGGCAAAATTAGAATCCCTTGAGACTCCAGTAGTAGTATAGCCGCAAAAGGGGAGAGTGCAAGAATGTTGCAGGTTATTATGTAATGTTGCAAAGGGGGGGGGGGTTGTTGCAAGGGGGGGTGCAAAAAAAAAAAATTCCCCCAAAGGGGGGATGCTGCAGGTGCAACAAGGCAAGGAAAACTTGGAGGCGGCGTTATCCCCCAAGAGAAAGGAGAGAAAGGAGGAGGAGAGGTGTTCACCTGGCAGGAGCCTAGTGCACATTAAGACTTCAGCCGAGTAGGCGTTGTTTTATAGGCTCCTAATCAGCCAGTTGGCGTAAATGGCTTGAGTTGCCAGATACCGCGATACCATTGTATACATTATTATAGACTCCTAATCAGCCAGTTGGCTGTAAATGGCTTGAGTTGCCAGATACCTCTTTTTAGCAGCATTATTGTATACATTATTATTATATACGCCTAATCAGCCAGTTGGCTGTAAATGGCTTGAGTTGTCAGATAGCGCCATGTATTCATTTAATCGAAGACTGAGTTGCCAGATACCATTGTATACATTATTATAGACTCCTAATCAGCCAGTTGGCTGTAAATGGCTTGAGTTGCCAGATACCTCTTTTTAGCAGTATTATTGTATACATTATTATTATAGACTCCTAATCAGCCAGTTGGCTGTAAATGGCTTGAGTTGCCAGATAGCGACATGTATTCTCTAATCGAAGACCGAGTTGCCAGATACCATTGTATACATTATTATAGACTCCTAATCAGCCAGTTGGCTTAGAAGGCTTAAATATTGCCAGATACCGCAATACCGTTGTATGCATTATTATATTTCTTAAAAGAATACCGGTAGTAGGTTTAGAAGGCGTAACAATTAAGTAAAACAACATTGCATCATTCTGTTTACTATAAATATATAGAAAATAAATATACATTTCAATTGAGGAATATGCATATAACAGTACAGGAAATATATACACACAATTATGATATATAAAATAAAATATACATTTCAAATAAATATACACTTCAATAGAAATATGTACATAACAGTACAGGAGAAATATCACGCAAAATATATATATAAATACAAATCAATAGAAATATGCGTATAATCAGTACAGGAGAAATGTCGAGCAAAATATATATATAAATACAATTCACTTTTTTCAAAATACTAAACTCGGTCTTAATCGAGTTTACAATTACATTATTATTGCTCTGCATTACGCAGTATATGCGGCTTAATAATATTTCACCGCTTAAAGTATAGGGAAACCTGTATTCGATATGAAGGGCTTTCATATCGTTCAGTACTATTTTTGTTCCCACTTTACAACCGGTTGTAAGTCATCTTTAAACACGTCTAGAATACAATCAAAAGCACGCACAAAGAGTTCATCGTTAGCTACATTATTAAATACAAGTTTATAAACACACTTTTCCAATCGAGGGTTTATTTCTACCGACTCGAGCTTTTCAATCGTGAACTCACTCAACATAGCGGCAATTGAAATAATCTTCTAAATCGTTACGACAACTGCGCGTTATATAAAGAAATAGTTCTTCAGGGTGAACGGTGTAGGTGAGCTCAGCCTTGTACCGATCAATTGCTTTGTACCAAAGTTCATGGTATTTCAAAGAGTCTAAACTTTTTAAATAAACGTCCAGCTCTAGACCATTCTCACCAGCCCTACACTCGGTAAACCCATCGAGCAGAGCGGTGTAGGCGTATTCAAGTACTGTTTCAAAATAAAGCATGTCCGTAACACGCGCGTCTAATATAGGTTTCAGCTTACGGAATCCGACGATTTCAAACATTCTGTCGAGGATGAAACGGTTTCGCGTAGGAATAAGAGCGTTATTATCAGAAGCATTCTTCCACATCAGCCGTATATCAATGCACGGCCGATCGTTATTTATACACAACGTACATACAACGGCGTATGAGGGTGCGTCACTAATCTGCTCTCTTCTTGTACCTACGTTAGCAGGTATTTTATAACGATCTTCACTCCACTTCTCAACTATCACAAAGATTCTATTCATCTCCTCGATACTTAAATAAACCCGTTTGTTTGTCGGTCTACATTCCGTTTCCAGTACATAGCTAATGGTACCGGAATTACGCCTGAACACGCGCAACGATTTCGTCACGGACACATCGTACGAGGCGTTGAGAATGCTGCTCAAAGGAAGTTCCATCGTATTCGAGGAGCGCACGTCCACTCGGCTCAAGCTCTGAGATAACTATGAGCCGTGTGAGGCACGCAGGTAGGCAGGAATGGTTCGACGGGCGGCTGACTCGATGATACGTGAATGGGCTTGTTCGTATGACCGCGAGTCGAATTGTTGTACATATTTCGGTACAAGAATATCACTACCAGCCTACGCACCAGACAGTTTGGTAAGAACTAGGAACATTTTATGTTTTACTAAACATCTCCACACTCCGGCGCACTATTTGAGAGGAACATATGTTCATATTTTTCCTTTCTGCCCATCAAACGATACTCGTCTCTAAACTCTGTTAAAAATTCACGCAGGGCACTAGCCACAACCTCACTACGAACCTCATCATGATATACGTTAATATAGTGATAAAAATACTTAAGATTGTCCATGATCACGAGATTCACATTTTCAGTCGTAGGGTATGAGTAATCGACATGGTGTAGCATGACGTAATACCGCTTGTCACACCACCCATCAGCAAGACTCATTATCCATACCTGCTGCTTCTCTTCTGCACGCGTTGTTTCTTTTACTTCACGGTGTATGTGAGACTTTATAAAGTTTAGCTCTGCAGTATACTTCAGCACATCGTCTGTGCAACGAAAGCCTTCAACGGTCTCACCAGAACATCCGTAGAGTATTTGTACATCTTGGAACTTCGCACAATCCAATGTGTTTTTAAAAGAGGCATAGGAGGGAGGAATAGGAAGTTTTTCGGTATCCACCACATCCTGGCACTTTACTGAATACCATTTCGTAAACGTTGTACAAGCAATATTAAAGGTAGCCATTTGAATACACGTCTGATCTGAATACACGTCTGATCTCTCGGGCTTACTGCGGTCGACTGACCACGCAGGGACTCCCAGATAGTAGCATGACTCACGGTCTTACAGTGGGCGGAGCTTAGAACTTTCACCTACACACACACACACACACACACACACACACACAAAGGAGAAAGTGAAACGCTATTTGAAACATGATTTATTTAATAAACGAGATATTCAAGTTATATATATTTACAAATACGATTTAATAAACGAGATATTCAAGTTATATATAATATATATTTACAAATAGATACGATTATATACAAGACGTGTGAGTTAGAAGCATCATTGGTATCCAAAGGGTACGGTATCATAGGTACCAGGTAACTGGTAACGTTTCCTATAGGTGTTACGGCACACCATCGTACCCCTAAGTTCCTTCACGCCCCCCAGCTTCTGCGCCCGAAAATTGTGGGTGCCTACAATTAGTTGGGGAGGTTGTCATCGTCCAAACATACTAGATCCTTCAACGACTCAAAGTTAACAACCTCCCGATTCGCATGGTTGAGCGTAATACCCTTTGCCTTCACGATATATTTCATTTCCTCCCCCACCCTGACCCGTACCCCATAAGTCTTAGGTCCTGTTGAGGCAAAAGAGTCGGCGTATGCGTTGTCCCCATACTCATCCTTGATCTCATCAGTGAGCTCGCCGAGGAACTCCCCAATAGTGGGCATGTATTCACCCTCCCTCTCTGTGAATATCACGCTATCTGTATCGGCATACAATACTCTCCGCCCAAGAGAATGCAATAGACCCCAAAGTTTTATACGGGCGTAGGCTGTTGTGAAGCTGGCCACAGGTATGTTTGTAACCCTTGAGGTATCTGTGGCAAATTCAGTGTTGTTGTACTTTATTACGTAAGTATTACCTACATTTACGATCTCCATGACCTCTTTATCGGGGGCATTGGCATAATCCCAGACATCGCTATAACTTTGTGCCAAATGAATGCTCCCTCTGCCGGTATTCTGCGCAAATTTTCCCCATAGACTGTTTAGACACAACTTTGCACTAAAGCGCTTGCCAGGATTCTTTACAATTTGGACACGATCAAGTTGTATACCTTCGCGGTCGCGGTAACGTTGAATATAGGCAGACTTTTCATCTTCGGTATCAACTCCTCGCGGATACCCTGATGCCTCAACCTTATCCTTCAAAAAGGTGTTTATATATGGTGTGAAAAGGTTGGGTAGCTTCTGAAACCTCCACACCTCATGTATCTTCAGTATTCTATAACCATGGCGCACGGCTAGGGCCAACTCAGGACTTGTATATACGCCTCTGATCTTACGCTGGTGGGGTATATGGTTACATTCGCCGTTATCCTCTTCCGCGCACTTCACGCACAGGGGAAACATGAGCTTGTCGTCGATAACGACAGGTAAGATCGGCATCCATAAATTGCGTGGGGGGAGTACGTCTACGAAAGAGAGCCCAAAGTAACGATCATTCAAATTTTTTGAAAATTCATTGATGGAGGGTAGGCTAGGTCCCACCAGTTTCTCAGGAGCGCCCACGGGGTACGGATTGCTCTTCATCACGTATGGGTATAAAGAACAGAAATCGTAGTAATGGAGCTTCACGCCCTCCGTAGGTGGAAAGTATAGTCTGAAAGGATTTGTACGTCCTCCAAACAAGCTATCACCACATTTGAGAGGATCCAGCACCATTGAACGCTTGATCGTTTTATTTCCTCACGGTACACCTCGTCTGTCTCCATCCGTGCATCATATTCATGCTCCCACAAGACTTTGTGAGTGAACTGTGATCCTATAAGTTGATCGCGGGTGCGGGTCGATGCAAGACAGTCGGCAGGAGACCTACCGTGGATATCTCCGGTGATTCCGCACTCAGGACGGGGGCATCCATGCCACCAGCAACCGTTAAAGGAGTACACAGTCTTCACACCAGTGACACGGTTTTCACTTAACCCATCAACCCAAAAAACACGTCCATTAATCTTAATGGGTACTTCACCCGTGTTGCGGGCGTGCTTTATGTATACACCTGTCTGTTGCTGTAGGTGTATGAGCCAGTAAATAGCCTTGTGCCCGTAACTGCGGGGATTGTTTCGGTGAATAATGGCTAAGGCGTCTTTCGGCATGAAGTTATTCTTGAACACCGTAAAACATAATGATGCGATGGTGGTTGCGACTTGCAGTGGATCGCATTTGAAACGGGCTATGTACAGTGCCCGCGAAAAGTATCCGATCACTCAAGAAAATACAATATTTTCCCTTGATATTCAGAGACACATAATTCACTTTCTATTTGTTCTAGCGACATCTGGTAACTTTGAGGTTGCTCGCTGATATGAGAGCTATCCAACGCATTCTCAAATTAGTGTCCTGGTAGCCTTCGTTGCGGGTGGCTGTGTCTCAAAGTTGTCAGATTTCACTGTTTGTGTAAATTTATTGATATTTTGTTATTTTTTACAGAAAGTGGTGTAAATAAAATTTATATATAATGTGTGCTAAAAAACAACTTTAGCACCTCGACAATCACTCTTTTGTCGCTTTGCATACATGTGGGAAATCACAGAGACAGATAGCTAAGGAATTAAACATATCCCAAAGTACCGTTAATTTATGGGTTTCACGGGCTAAGAACAATGCCGGCCTAACCACGCCAGTCCCTAAAAAACGATCTGCAGACCGAGAAAAACAAATTCACGAACAGACAAACTTATGAAACGTTTAGTATTGAAAAACCCAACAATAACTGCGAAAGAAATAAAATTTAATATGAATAATTTGTTATCTGGTGTTTCTGAACGAACTATCCAGGAGCGGCTCCAAAAAGAACTCGGATTACCATCTCGCCATGCTGCTAAGAAACCGTTCATTAATGAAAAAATGCGTAAAAAACGTGTCGCATTTTGTAAAAATATATTCATTGACTGTTGATGACTGGAAGAAGGTTTATTTAGTGATGAGTCGACATTTTTGACATTCAGAAGTTGTCCAAAAAAGGTTCGCCGGCCCATTGGCTCAAATAGGATGGACCCTAAATACACCCTAAAGACAATGAAACACCCTCCAAGTGTGATCGTTTGGGGTTGTTTCGGTTACTATGGGCGTGGAAACCTATATTTTCTTCCGAAGAACACAACTATGTATGGTGCACGGTATTTAGCAATGCTACAGGATAAACTTCCATGGCAATGGCAATCCAAAGGACAAAAACATACATGCATGATGGTGCACCATGTCACAGGGCCAAAATAGTGACAAAATGGATTACTGACAATAAATTTGATATTTTGGATAGGCCTGGTAATAGTCCAGATCTCAATCCGATAGAAAGTATGTGGCTAATAATAAAAAATAAGGTTGAATGCCACGACACTGGCTCAGTCGAAAAATTACAAGAAGCCATCAAAAAGGTATGGTGCAAGGAAATATCAGTGGAAGTTTGTCAAAACTTGATTAAATCCATGCCAAAACGTCTAGAACAAGTCATCCAAACCAAAGGACAGATGACAAAATACTAATATAAGGTTAGTATACATTTAAACATTGTTTTTTATGTAAAAAATACAAATTTCCAGGGTGATCGGATACTTTTCGCGGGCACTGTACATCCTTCTAAAGGCCTGGAAACATACTCTAAGCACGCGCACATCATTCACGCAATAACGCTCACATTCATCAGCTATATTATAAGGGTTACTTTCATTAAAACTGTCGTAGTATCGATCAAAGTCTTCACGTTCATCCATACAGTCAAAATAATGTTTGGGGGGTGGTGGGCCTACGTAGTTTAAAGTCTCGCTGGTGAGGAAAGTGTAAGGGAAGTATCCTTTGGAAACTTCAGCTGCTACTCCCATCACCTTGGGTAGCTTTGCTAATTTACAAGGTGTGAATAAAAAGTATCTTTAAATTGTACATTGCCTCTTATCTGCATCTGTATTAATTTGTTGCCTCTTTTCAATGGATCACCTGTAAATATCTCAGAGGATTCGTGTTCAAGCAACTCCTTATAAAGGAACTGCGTGTCAAACTTTGCCCGTTATGGGCGAGAATATACACAGTCATTTTTTTTAACTTGTCGGCTAACTTGACAATATAGGACACAAATAGTTTCACAGGACTATCGCTGACATTCGTTTTAAAAACGTTTGTCCGTTTACCACATTTGGAGCACTCGTCACATTCGATATCCATACACTCATCACAGATAGTCTGGCTCACAAGTAAATGTGGAATTACCTCTTGGTTTCAGCGTTCGTATATGTTTCTATATCGTAGTATACAGTTATACAAGGGTTATTTTTAGGCTTAGCATCTTTCATATAACATACATGCTTTACTCCATCCGCCTTATATTCCTCCTGGCATGTAGGACAGTGAATTACGTCACACTTGTGCTTAAATTTTCCCAATTATCCATTGTTTGAAACATACCACATTCACAGATTCTCATTTTCCTGCACGTGCCAATGATTTATGGAAATCAAAACAGCTATTATTGAAAAATGTGCGTCTACACACATCACAGCTCTCTTCTCAGCTTCAACTACACGGCTTTCACATTTGGTGCTTTACACTGCTCACATACCATGTGACATTCTTTACAATGTCTCACTATATCATCCGCAAACTCGAGGCACCCCTTACACAAATCATGATGTCTCCCATATTTTCGACTTTTGTCATAACTCGCGTAAAGCCACCTTATATACGGATGGGGAGATACGTTGTCCCTGACAATCCTAAAATAAGTAGGGGCCTTGTACGATCTCTCACACAGCTTTTAAAAACATACACAGTCCTACGACGATCATCCAACCCAAACAAAACTATGCGGACATTCATTTCCTGTTCTACCCTTCTCAGCTCTTCAGGACCCATATTACAGTCAAATTCAAGTTCACAGTCTACAGCTAGTTTACGGGCACGCTCCACGACTGTAGGCAACCAAATTTTTTGAGTTCGTGAATTTTGTACAGTAAACATACGTGCTAAGAGTACTGCTATAAAGCCGCAACCACGATCGACGTTTATATGCCGTCTATAAATAGCTTGAGAATTGAGGTTAAGAGTATACCGTATGGCACTATGACCCGCAACACGGTATACATGGTCAATATTTACCGTGAAGTTGTCCATATTGAAGGCTATACTACTTTGGGCGGCTTGCATTATACGCTTTGGATTCGGGTCAGATGACGGTGATGTAGACGATTATTGGGTGATAGTGCCATTTAGACGTTTGGCGGCTGAAGATGTAGGTAATATTTTGTAAATGACCCACTTAGGAGTGTGACGTGTTAGAAATGGACTCTGTAGAAAAATTCAGATTCACGAGTCCATCCACATGTATTATATCTGGACCTACAGGATGTGGTAAAACTGTTTAAAGAAAAGGGAGAGATGTTCTCGAAATTTGTGCATAAAGTTATATGGTGCTATTCGACGTATCAATCAGTGTTCAACGAGTACCAAGATGATATTTTGTTCCACAAAGGCGTATATGACGTTAATTCGTTAAAGGGAAATGAACATACAATCATTGTAATCGACGATCTCATGTTGGAGATGGATAAAACGTTTGCCGAGACATTTACAGTATTCTCCCACCATCTTAACATAAGCGTGTTCTTCATCAATCAGAATCTATTTTTCAAAAATAGATACATGCGCGATGTGTCGTTAAATACGCAATATCTAGTCTTATTCGCGCAACGTAGAGATGTATCACAAATTGGGGTATTAGCCAATCAAATGTTCCCGAATCAGCGTAAGGAGTTTTTGGAAGTTATAAAGAAGCTACAAGCACGCGTTACGGATATTTGCTTTGCGACCTTCATCCGCGAAACACGTTTAGAGTGCTTCTGCGAACGAATATATTTCCAAACGAGCCTGAAACGGTGTATATTCCAGAATGACAGAGACTAAAGAAATACGTGAATTAATAAAAATCTACCATCGACTGCCCAGGGCAATGCAGCAGATGTTTATTAAAAATATCGACGCCGACTTTTTAAAAGCATCTGCGAAATCTGTCTTAACGTTATAAATTGCAATGTATCAATGAAAACCCATCAGAAGGCTCGCCTACGCCGCTACAAGAACATAATACGTGCACTCGCTCGTAAAAGCCAAACTGTAGCGAAGAAAAAACGAATTATTGTACAAACAGGAGGGTCATTTCTCCCCATCTATTTTCAGTTTGGGTCCTTTACTGACTAGATTAATATAATGAAGGAAAGTGGTAGTGATTCCCCACGAGGTGTACGCCTCACTGCAGAGGAATCCAGACACGTATCTAGATCCCCGTAAAAGCAGACTTAAAAGAATGGAAAGCGAATTGTTAGCCCTATTAAACAGTGAAAAAACACCTGATGAGAAAAGAATCTATACCAAGAAGCTCTGCAGAAATTTCTTCACGAGTACGAAAATTATAAGAGCCCTACAGAGATTCCTGTGGTTATTAGGCACAGCACGGGGGACGATGGCGACATAGGATCTGTGCCGACGACACAGCTGACCAACCAAAAAGATTAGCCACACAACATATCGAACATGTATTAAAAAATACCCTCCACTTACATTGAGGAGTAAAGGCTTAAGTCTTTATAATCTATTGAATGAGGATTCCGCCATACAATGGACCGATACAGGGGAGATCATTGTGGAAGGATCAAAGGTACAGGGATCGAATATCGTAGACATTGTCCATGATCTGGTGAGAAAGTGGGATAGGCCATCACCATCAGGATGGAAGCATATTAAAGCAAGACTACAACAAATAAATGTCCCTAAAAAGTTGATAGGAAATCTGAACAGGTTAAAAGACTTGGAACATGCAACGCCTGTGACACAATGAAGGCGCCGTCACCCCCGGCGGTAACACCTTTGAAGAGTAGCAAGAAGAGGTTAAACCAATCCTATCCACGTGCCTCTAAAATACGCAAATGGCTAACGTATTAACTAAACGCTATTATGACATTTCTACCCCATCCTCTTACGGCGGCGTAGATAGACTGTACAGAAGTGTTTACGGAGTAGGAAAAAAAGAGTTGAAAGATTTTTGAGGGAGCAGGACGCTTATACGCTTCATAAGCCTGTGAGAAAAAGGTTTAAAACAGCCAAGACAACGGCTTCCTCGATTGATTCTATTGGCAAGCAGATTTAACAGACATGCAAAGATATTCTGTGTATAACGATGGTTACCGCTACATTCTATTCATAATAGACGTATTCTCTAGATATCTGTGGCTAGTTCCTCTGAAAAATAAATCACCTGAAACAGTTGCTAAAGCCACCAAAACGCTAATGTTAAAAGAAAACAGGGTTCCTGGCTATTTTTGTACGGATATGGGGAAGGAATTTATAGGCCGTGCTTTTCAGAACATGTTGACAGAGTTTAATATCAGCTATTACACAACCAATTCTATACATAAGGCTTCTTTAGCTGAAAGAGTTCAGCGCACCATAAAGGAACGTATGCACCGTTATTTTACACATAAAAACACATACAGATTTCTAGACATTCTGGAATCATTGGCATCATCCTACAACCGCTCACACCATCGCACGATTGGGGCAACACCTAACGAAGTTTTAGAAAGAGGTACGCTCCCGAGAAGAGATGGATCACCACCACCACCACCACACTCTACGCGCTTCAAAATCAATGATTATGTAAGGCTGTCGCGTTCGGGGAATAAATTCGCAAAGGGTTTTGAGCAAGGATAGACACGCGAGATTTTTAAAGTTAGGGCTGTGAGACCTAAAGGTGAGATAATGATGTATTACATTGAAGATTGAATGGGGAAGAAATCTCAGGAGGCTTTTACCGCGAGGAATTGCAGAAAGTTGCGTTTAATTTAGAAAAAATGTGTTTAAAATTGAGAAAATTTTAGGAAGCAAAGGTTCAGGAAGGAGAAAAATGTACCTGGTGAAATGGCTAGGGTACCCAGAAAGCTTCAACACCTATATAAAAGCTGATGCAATAATGAAGCTTAAATAGTATGCAACATGGCTCCTAACCATTTCTACGTCACACTCCCGTCCTCCTCGTCCCTGTCTGTACACCCTAACAACAAACTAGCCAACTTTGTAACAGAACTCCATGGGCACATTGAATTGGGTCGTGATTCGTATGAGGTGGGGATATGCGAAATTCAGCTGGACACCGTCTTTTTAAATATTGAACATAAAGAAACCGTTTTTATGATTCTTAGAGACATTGACGAGTGTGAAAAAGCTGGGGTAGCTATGGATGAAACTATGCGCATCGCTCGGACTAAGATTGCACGGTATTACAGTACAGAAGTAAGACTAGGGCCGGGTCAATATGGTTCGGCCGAGGATGTTGTGAGAGGCTTAAACGTAAGTTTAAGAAACTCAAACCTTACGAATGATTTAGTATACGAAGTCGTAAACAGCCCTGCACATACACTAATCCTAAATCAAAGACTAACAGACGTATTAAAGACCATAGAAAGTTCCAAATTCTAGCCAATGGCCGCTATAGCGCAGCCTTCCAAAGAGATACATTTCACGAGACAGCATGACTTGTCCAGATTAATGTATCAATTGAAGATGGAGAAATTGGCTGAAAGGTCCCCAGACATGTGCTATATTTACAGTAATATAGTGGAGCACCAGTTTGTTGGGGATACCCAGGCACGCCTGCTGCGCATTGCTCACATCCCCAACCATAGAGGAAGGGAGTTTGAGTATTACATATGACAGACCCCATTATGTGAATGTCGCAACTAATTTAATAACCAATATCACAATATATATAAGAACGATTGAGGGCGAAAACTTCCCATTCGGTAACGGGAGCTTAACAGTGAAGCTACACTTTCGACGCACTGAGTTATAATGGATAGAAAGCCTTTCACCGTCTATCGAGGGATGCGATACCAGCGCGGTAGTGGACTTGGATCCATTTTTTCATCCATACTACGTACGGCTGTTCCTTTGCTGAAGAGGGGTGCCAGATACCTTGGAAGGAAAGCGCTACAATCAGGCCTTAACACTGCAGAAGACATATTGGCCGGGGTTAAACCTAAAGAAGCTCAAAAAAACATTTAAAGCGTACACGGGACGAAATCATCAAAGATGCAAAGAGAAAAATGCGTGGTGGCGGGAAGAAGAAGAAGAGGACTCCCCGGAAGAAGAAGGGGTCACGTGGTATTAAACGTAAAAGGCTATCAAAAAAGAAATGCTGTAAGCGAATGAAACCTATGGTTGACCACTTTTTTGACTGATATAAGCTAAGGATATTGATCTCATGAATCATAGTTTGTTTACCACTTGTCGAGAGAGGAGTCACTATTTCGCCATGGCACGCTTCATCCACCCATGTAGTTCACAATGCTGTAAATCGGAGCTGTCCCTTTTGAGCTCCCGCCAACCCAAGTTTCTATTGAGCACAGACTTTATTACAATTAACCCTTTAAACACAATTAGTTCCCCGAGTGCACCTATAGAATTCGTGATACCCAGCTCAGGTCCTTACTTTTTTGATCCAAGCTGTGTGCACATGTACGCTAAGCTACGTATAGCCCATTCTGATGGAACGGTCTGCGATGACAAATATGCTGTATACCCTGAAACAAACTTTCTGCACGCCATATTCAACCAGTGTGACGTATATTTAAATCAGACCAACATATCGGCAGGCACGGGGTACTATCATCTACGAGCCTATTTGGAAAATGTCCTCAACTTTTCCAAAGAAGCGAAGGCTACCTTTTAAGTGCGGAGGGATATTATCAAACTAAAGATGAAAATAGTATAAAGGACAAATTTAAAAATTCTAAAAAGAAAATATACGAGTGTTTTGGACGGTGCACACAGATTTCACTTTCCAGGAGAAGTTGCTTGTGAACGGGGTGGATATGAAAATAAAGCTCACCCGCACGAGTCCTGAGATCTGCTTAAATCTGGATGCGAATCAAGAAGAGGGTGCAAAGTCCGTTGTGGTTCACATTATGGACACATACCTCCGCGTACGTCGAGTGAAATTAAGTTCACCAAAACAACTAGAAATTGAGAAAAATTTACTAAACGCTACAGTGAAATATCCTATTAACAGAGTGCAGATCAAACTATATACGGTTCCTGCAGGGTTGGCATCGAAGCAGATAGAAAACATTGCCCTGGGAAATCTTCCTAAAAGGATATTAATCGGCATGCAGGACCACGCTTCGGTGAATGGAAAATATAAAAAGAGTGCCTTTAAATTCGAGAATTTCGGACTTAAAAATATAACTCTATACGTTAATGGCACTGCTTTGGGTGGAACAATGGGTACGGAATTCATCAGACGCTGTGTTACCTCTTTGTGCCAGAGCCTATAGTAATCTGACCCATATTGCAGGTGATTGTGATGAGCTTGGTAATGGGGTAACGCAGGAAGAATTCATTGATCAATTTAACCTTTACCCGTTTGACATTACACCTGACTTATCTGCTAGCGTAAATACCCATTTAACCCCACAGCAGAGCCGAAACATCTCAGTGCGGCTGGAATTCGCCAAGCCTATAGACGCTCCTATTAGTGTACTAGTATATCTCGAATCGCAAGCCCTAATAGAAGTAGATAGATTTAGAAGCGTTATCACTGACTTTTAAAATGGATGCTAATACACTTCAGAAAGTAATGGAGCGAGTCACACGTTCCAAATTTATCGGCGTGTTTGCGAAGAATGAAACATTGAGTTTGCCAAGTACGCGAGAATGCGGTAGTCTTATTGTGAACACAGACATCATCGGTAATGAAGGGATTCACTGGATCGCTGTCTATTTTAAAAATAGACAGCTCCTGTACTATTTTGATTCACTCGGTACTCAACCCTGGAGTGACCCTATTATTTTAAAATTTCTCGCTCAGTTACATATTCCCGAAGTTGTGTGGACCCCATTTCGCACAAAAATAGTACTGAACGATTTGAAAGCCCTTCATATCGAGTACAGGTTTCCCTATACTTTAAACGGTGAAATATTATTAAGCCGCATATACTGCGTAATGCAGAGCAATAATGATGTAATTGTAAACTCGTACAAGCATATCCCGTTATTTGAACAAAACTCTCTCTCTCTCTCTCTCTCTCTCTCTCTCTATATCTATATATATATATATAATATATATATAATATATATATAATTGTGGGCATATCTAAGAAATGGAGTCGAGAGAGGTTTTGTTCAAGCTGTCTGTGAGAAAGGTCATTTATGGTCGGAAAAAAAATCGCCTCTGGCAATAGGTGAACCGATTTGAACAGATTCTCGGAAATGTGTGTTTCATAAATTTTCATCTCGATACAACTTAGATATATATATATATATATATATATATATATATATATATATACGGGGTTTGGGGAATGACGATCGTCGAATTGTTTCATAAATTTTCATTTCCGTTCGTTTTTCCCCACTGATATTCGAAATGAAAATTGAGTGTGTAAAATTATTTATTTGATAAACAGAAGGATTCACCCCAACGTCAGACCATTACTTCGGTCTTATATAATTATTTTAGGATTTATTTCTTGTAGTACTTGTGTTACCTTATTTCTATACA
Organism: Bathynomus jamesi; assembly: GCA_023014485.1. Lineage (NCBI taxonomy): Eukaryota > Metazoa > Arthropoda > Malacostraca > Isopoda > Cirolanidae > Bathynomus > Bathynomus jamesi. Next base: position 145,834 of record JAJOZX010001861.1, read on the forward strand.
ATAATGTCTTGAAGTGCTATTTTTGTACGGATATGGGGAAGGAAATTATAAGCCGTGCTTTTCAGAACATGTTGAAAGAGCTTAATATCAGCTATTACACAACCAATTCTATACATAAGGCTTCTTTAGCTGAAAGAGTTCAGATATATATATATATATATGTATCATAAGCTGTTTAAAAGACTGTATATATATAATTATAGTAAACGAAATAAACTAGTTAACCATAAAATTAATTATTTTCTATTATGAAGTTTTCGAAGGTAAACTATGTTATTTGTTTCGAAAAGTTTAAGTTCAATGAAGTTCAAGTTAAATTTGCTTCTAAACTAAAATTAAATGATATAAAATAAATAATATATATATATATATATATATATATATATATATATATATATATATATATATATACCTAACATAAGATGTTTAAAAGAATGTGTATATATATATATAGCATAATAATATATATCTAGCAATCCGATCATTGCAAAAAAAACTGGAAAGGTATGCAATTAATAAAGGTGTATTTAATATACAGAATTTAATTGGAATAACTACCATCATATTGTGTTACACAATGGATGATTAATATTTCTGGAATACATGGCGCTATCTGATGGTGCGATCTGGCACATCAGCATCCGATTACATGGCTTGATGTGGCAACTCAGCATCTGCATACATGGTGCGATCTGACAACTCAGCAACTGAACACATTGCGCTATCTGGCAATTCAGCCAGAATAGAGGCTTATAAAAGACCGCGAAGTTGGTGAAAGACTCATTCCAGCTCGGCTCCCAGCCGAGCAAGGACCTCTGGTCCTTCTCTTTCAGGCCCTTTGGTAAAACCCCTTAGTGGCCTCTTAGGTTAGGAAAACGAAAATAACTTGGGGGAGAACTCCTCTCTCTCTCCTTCAGGCGTCTCTCTCTCTCTCTCTCTCTCTCCTACAGGCGTCTCTCTCTCTCCTGGATAATGTTCGATGTACCGCGACAGTCGTTGCCGATAGAATAGACAAACTGAGCGCGTTTAAGGCTCCTGGGCCAGACCAGTTTCTCCCCAGAGTGTTGCGGGAGGTGCGCGAATAGGTGGCTCCCCACCTGGCTACAGTCTTCAACAAATCGTTGGAGACGGGCCAGGTGCTTGGTGACTGGAGGGAAGCCAACGTGACCCCTATCTTTAAGAAAGGGGATCACGAAAGTCCAGGGAACTATCGTCCCATTAGTCTCACTTCAGTTGTAGGTAAATTATTAGAAGGGATAATAGCGGATAGGATCGTTGACCATTTGGATTCCTACAAGCTGCTTGGGGACTCCCAACATGGGTTTAGACGGCATAGGTCGTGTCTCACCAACTTGCTCGAGTTTTTCCACGTCATGTTGAGTGAGTACGATAAGAGTAGGGCGATTGATATACTTTATCTCGACTTTCAGAAAGCCTTTGATAAGGTACCTCACCGCCGGCTAATGGCGAAAGTGCGCGCGCTGGGTATCGGTGGGGAAATAGGTAGGTGGATTGAAAACTGGCTGAAGAATAGGCGGCAGAGGGTTGTAATTAAAGGTGCTAGTTCGGGTTGGGCCTCGGTCACTAGTGGGGTTCCTCAGGGTTCCGTCTTGGGGCCGCTGTTGTTTATCATTTACATAAATGATATCGACGGTGGCATCGTCAGTCGGATCGCCAAATTCGCTGATGACTCCAAGCTTGGGGCCAATGTTGGGACGCCCGAAGCGATCGAGGAACTGCGTGCTGACCTAGGTAGGATAGGAGAGTGGTCCGAAAAATGGCAAATGCCGTTTAACTTGGGTAAATGCAAAGTGATGCACATTGGCTACGCCAATCCCAAGTCGGACTACTCGATGTTGGGTAGTAATATCGAGGTGACTGATTTAGAAAAGGACTTGGGTGTACTAATTAGCAGCGACCTTAAGTTTACGAAACAGTGTGTAGAGGTGGAAAAGAAAGCCCAGAAACTATTGGGTTATATCAGGAGGCAATTTCAGTTTCGGAACAAGGAGATTGTGCTCTCACTGTACAATTCCCTTGTTCGGGCGCACCTGGAGTATGCTGTGCAGTTCTGGTCGCCCACCCTCAGGAAAGATATTGAGAGGCTGGAGCGAGTGCAGGCGAGGGCCACAAAGTTAATCCCTTCCGTTAGGCATATGGGCTACAATCGACGGTTACGCGCCCTGAACTTGTTTTCGCTTGAAACTCGGAGGCTGCGCGGTCAACTGATCGAGGTTTTCAAGCTCTTACGCGGGTTGAACGATGTCGATTTTAGAAGTATGTTTAGTTTAAATGATAACCCAACTCGCAACAATGGTTGGAAGTTGGATTTGAAACGGTTTAGGACTAGTGTGTGTGGGAATTACTTTACGTATAAGATCTGTGACACATGGAATAGGTTACCTTCGGAAGTTGTGAACAGTTCCTCTGTGGATCAGTTCAAGAAAAGGGTAGACCAAATCTTGCACACTATTTGAGTGTGTACAAAATTTTCCCTGGCACCCGTTGCCATTGGTACCTCCTCGGTATGGGCCGCAAGGCCTTTTGAGGTTCTTCTTTTCCTTGTAACTCTCTCCTACAGGTGTCTTTCTCTCCTTCAGGTGTACCCCTCCCCCCTTGGCTCAGTCAACTGGCTGATTCAGCCAACTGGCTGATTCTGGCTGATTAGGAGCCTATAAAACAACGCCTACTCAGCTGAAGTCTTAATATGCACTTGACTCCTGCCAGGTGAACACCTCTCCTCCTTTCTCTCCTCCTTTCTCTCTGGCCCTTTGGGGGGAATAGCTTGGGGGAGGCCTCCAAGTTGCATGCCCCTTGCAACCTAGGTTGGCAAGAAAGGCCAGTACTCTTTTTTTCTTTTTTTTTAATTTTTTTGCAACCCCCACCCCCCTTTGCAACAACCACCACCCCCCTTTGCAGCAACCCCGCCCCCTTTGCAACAACCCCGCCCCCCTTTGCACCATTACATAATAACCTGCAACATTCTTGCACTCTCCCCTTTTTCGGCTATACTTCCAGTTACGACCCCTCCTGCCTCAGTTTCTACTAATAATATAAATAGTACTAATAGCCCTCTCTTCCCCTAGTTCCCAACTCTTCATTCGAGTGCGTAATGGAGCCCCATTGAGGAAACCTAAGACTTGTCTACCAGTAATAAAAAACAGTAAGTTTTCTGTTTTAGGTTTCGAAGATGCTGATGAACCGGAAATACGACTCGTTGGTGAGTCCATTGTTCGATGGCAGCTCGAGGAATTCTGTGGGAGAAACCCTCGTCGTAGGCGCCGTTACTGCTACCCTGGTGCAAGGGTGGAGGATATAACTAAGAGTGTTGACCATTTTACAGACGGTACCTCTGAGGACACAATGTATGCTATTCATGTCGGTACTAATAACGTTTTAAATTCTAGATCGGAAGAACTGCTGGCTAGGTAGAGGGACTTACTAGAGCGACTAAAGGAAAATACTAATAAGATTGTTTTAACAGGTATACTTCCTCGAATTATCCAACGTAGCGATTTCTACAGCAAGGCGACCTATATCAACAATAGGGCGGAGTGAAAAACTCATTTTTCGAATTTTCAAATTGGCTAGTGTGGAAAATGTGTGGAGTAGTGAGAAAATAAGCTGGTATAAATTTAAAATCATAACATTAATATCTTCAGGTGCCACAATGACCTTCAATATTGAAAAAAATTGAAAAAAGCAGATTTTAACCAATAATTACAGAAGAGTCCACGATGCACAATAGACAAGAATTTATTCACACTTGTAAAAATAGCTCAGTCAACCTTTAAAAAAAGTTTCTATTCTCTAAAAACAGTTTTCTATAGTCAGCTCACTCAGCTGTCACGTGAGTACCTCGGTTCAGTGTAGCTGTCGCTCTCGTAGCAGGTGGGTGTTCTGTTGTTGGCGTTACTCAGATAGTCTAAACTATATTTCTTATATATTTTGCATTTCTGTATTGTGTTGCCCTAAGTTTGCCATGTACTATTAACTGAAATTAACGTATAATTGATATTAGCTCTTTCTTTTTCAGATTTGTATACTTTCAAAATGTCTCGAGTTTGTGCAAAATCAACCAGGGCCTCAACTGAGTGCCCCATGTTTGGTATGGGGGAAGATTTGTGGCACAGGAATCTTCCTACATACGAAGGAGTTTTTAAATATTACTTGTTTGTAAGAAACGATTTGAAACAGAATACTAATAAAGATCCTTCAATATCTCAAATATTAGAACAAGTTGTTGATAAATTGAAAACAATTTGGGAAAGTGCTTCCGTCCCAATTCTGTCAGACAGGCGAATTGAAACAATGTTCAGAAGCTACCACGAAAAGTATCGTGTCATTATGAAGCCATACCAAAGCAGAAAAAATTCTGAAGCTTACAAAGCAAAGATTGATATGTTCAAAAAAGAAGCACACACGAAACTTTTTGACATTGCAGCGTGCAAGTGCAAAGTACTAACACAATGTTCTTGTCCCAAAGAAAAAACGGTTCCAAAGGAAGAAGTGATGTTCCTCTTAGATCAAAGGAGTGAAAGAAAACTGTTTATTGATAGAGTAGATATTACACTCTCAAAGAAAAAAGCATCTACGTTGCTAAAAAAGCAAAAAGAAGCTGTGAGGCTCACCAAAGAATCTTCACAGGAGAAATTGCAGGAAACAAATGTTGAATTATCATCATCGACATCAAATAGTGAAAGTGAATCTGGCGAAATATCAGACGATACATTTCCAGAGCCATTTAGCTCGAAGAGAAAGCTCGAACAACCTGAAGAACAATTATTCAAGAAAAGGAAAACTACAAATCTACCTTCAGTGGCTACTGCTTGTGACAGGACTGCAGTTTCAGATCGAGCTGCAGCATTCATTGTTAGTGCAGTATTGCAATATATTGGAGAAGTTTCTATTGACAATACATCTGAAGTAGTGGATAGGAGTAAAATCAGAAGAGAAAGACAAAAGAAGAGATCAGAAATTTTGAAAGATCAAAATCAGGTCCCAATCAGAGGAATCTATTTTGATGGTCGAAAAGATTCTACACTCTTCAAAAAAAAAAGAGTCCAAAGTATATCAGAAGAAGGTAACAGAAGAACATATCACTTTAGTGAGAGAACCTGGTTCAGATTATTTGGGCCATTATTCTGTGAATTCTGGATCAGCTGAAGAAATATGTAAAGGAATGTTTGAGTATATTGGAAATAATGACATGAACCTGGAAAACCTTGTTGCCATTGGATGCGATGGTGCAGCAGTCAACATTGGAGAAAAGGGAGGCGTTATAAGGCTTATAGAATTGAAGCTGAAGAAGCCAGTTCAACATTTAGTGTGCCAGCTCCATGCCAATGAATTGCCATTACGCCATTTAGTTGCAAAGCTGGATGGAAAAACATCTGGCCCCCGCGGATTCACCGGTCCTATTGGCAGGGAATTAGAGAACTGTGAGAGTCTTCCTATTGTCGAGTTTGAAAGGATTGATGCTGAGGAACCAACTGTAGACTGTGAAGATCTTAGCACCGACCAAAAATATCTAATTGATATTCATCAGGCCATAACAAAGGGATATTGCTCTCCAGATCTTGCTCATCGTAGTCCAGGCAAAATGGCACATTCACGATGGCTGACTACAGCAAATCGTTTGCTTCGTCTATACGTTTCAACTGTAAGTCCATCTGAGAACCTCATGAACATTGCTTCTTTTATAAAGAAGGTCTACATCCCAATGTGGTTTTCTATTAAGCAAAGTACGTCTTTTGTCAATGGCTCAAAACATGTTTTCAAAACTATTGAACTAACAAGAACACTGAATGACGAAGTAAAGGATATTGTAAACCCTGTCATACAAAGAAATGCATTTTTTGCAAATCCAGAAAATATTCTAGCATCAATGATTCATGATGACCGCAGCGCCATAAGAGAATTAGCGTGGAGGCGAATAAAGAAAGCAAGGCAAACAAACAAGGAAAAAGTTGTGAGGCGTTTCACAGTACCTGTTATTCAATTTGAAGCTACTGATTATACTGATTTAATTAATTGGCAAAAATGCATTGTCACTGAACCACCTGTGACAAGACACCTGACAGAAAATGAGATTGAAGAATTCATAGAAAACAAGAGTACCCCTCCATTCGAGAAATTCCCTTGTCATACACAAGTAGTAGAAAGAATGGTAAAATTAGTGACTGAAGCATCATCAAAAGTATTTGGATTGAACGCGCGAGATGGCTTCATAAGATCAACACTTCAGTCACGTAAAAAAATGCCATCATTCGAAAGTAAAGCTGAATATAAAGTTTAAATAAAACGTTAATAGAAAAAAACATGCGCAAGGATGGGTGGTTGGGAGTGCATGGGTGGAGCTCGACACGCAGCCACCTCCTCGTGGTGAGTTCTGGATTATTTAGATCATTAATCAAAAGAACATTGATCTAAATAAACTAAGAGCTGCGTAATTCAGTAACTATTTTGGTAATTGGAACACTTAATATATAATAATAACAAGTAAGTTTCAGTTATTGTACTAATGCAGAATATAAGAAAATCATTATATTTCACCTTTTTCGACGGCTTTGTGGCACCTGAAGATATAATTTCGCAGGACTAATATTTATGCACAGTCATTATCTATAGCACCGACATATTTTCCGCTCTAGCCATATTTGAATTTCGAAAAAACGTTTAAAAACCTCATTTTCGATCCGCCCTAATCAACAATAACCTAAAGTCTCTTTGCCAACAGGAAGGAGTGCATTTTGCGAATTTTTGGAACAGTTTCTACGGCAGGAGGGACTTATTCCTCGGAGATGGACTTCATCTTAATGACGTTGGAGCTGCGCGTTTCTTACCTTTTTTACCAGGCGCCTGGTAGACCTAAAGCGGTCTGTCAGTTGGGAGCCCTCGGACGAGACTCCTCCTTGCCTCACGATCTCCACACATCAAGTTCGCCCGTTGGAGACTGATTCCACACTTCTCGACAGCACTCTTGATGTTATCCATCTATCGGATCTTGGGTCTTCCAACTGGTCCTCTGTTTTGATGGGCCCATTCCAGCATTCTTCTTGCTGTCCTTTCCATCGGCATTCGTTGGGCATGCCCGTACCATCTCAGTTGGTTCCTCTCAATATTCTCATTAACCGAAGTTACACCCAATCGCCTTCTTATTTCAGTGTTCCTTATTTTATCCAATCTTCTTACTCCTTCTATCAATCTCAGGACCCTCATTTCAGCTGCTTGCAGTTTTCCCCTCGTCCTTGTGGTTAGGGCCCAAGTCTCGCTGCCGTATAGTAAGATTGGCTTCAATATTGTTGAGTATATATGCGTCTTTACCTTTTTAGGGATGTTTTGATCTTTCAATAGGGGGTACAGGAAGGAAACGTTTCTGCTATATTTAGCAATTCTTTCATTCACCTCTGCATCCATATCCGCATCATTTGCTATCACACTACCAAGGTATTTAAATGTGTCCGTCTTTTTCATTTCCCTTCCCCTAACAAAGATTCCATCCTCGTTCGCTCCCCTCGTTACCACCATATATTCAGTTTTATCATAATTCAGTTTCAGTCCATACTCCCTCAATCTCTCATCCCACCTCTGCATAATTCTCTCCAGGGATTGTGCTGTGTTAGTCCCACCAGCTACATCATCAGCATATCCAGAAATTTCTATTTCCTCTTCAATTTCCTCAGTTATGTGTTCCAAAACCCTGTTGATGTAGGCAATAAATAAAATGGGTGACAGAACACTCCCTTGTTTAACTCCTGTACTTACATCAAACCACTCCTCCGATCCCACCATCGTGCTCTGGGAGACCCTATAGGTGCTCATTACTGCTCTCAGAAGCTTGGGTGGCACTCTCTCACTCAAAACCACCCACAGCTTCTCCCTGGGCACACTATCAAATGCCTTCTCCAGATCCAAAAAGCATATGAAGCGGTCCAAATTGAATTCTCGGCTCTTCTCAAGATATTGTCTTATGGCTGAAATTTGATCTATAGTACTCCGGCCTGCACGAAAGCCACATTGATACTCCAGTAACCCAGGTTCCATAATGTTTAGTATTCTATGTTCCAAAATCCTTTCATATATTTTCTCCACATGACACATCAAAGATATGCCACGGTAGTTTTGACGTTCTTGCTCACTTCCCTTCTTTTTATATATAGGACATATAATTGCTCTGCCCCATTTCTTCCGGTACGATTCCCTGCGACCACACCACCCGGGAAATGCTTAGCAGCCAGTCCAGAGCAGGATCACCAGCTGCTTTTAGTGTTTCTGTGACAATTGCATCCGGCCCAGGAGCTTTATTATTCTTCATCCTCTTTAGTGCTTGAATAACCTCCTCTCTAGTGATCGCTCTGTCCCCATCATGCTCCTCATGATTTACCCGCTCCTCCCGTCTCACCTCATCATATTGGTTCTCGTTATTCAAAAGCTGTCTAAAGTATTCGTTCCAGCGTGCGGCCACCTCGCTTTTATCAATGAGGACTTCACCATGTGCATTTTTAATCGCCACTGTTGTTTTCTTGCTTTCTCCATTTTTATACTTCTTAGCCATGCTATACAGCAACTTCTTCGAGCCTTGAAAATCCTCTTCTAAGTCTCTACCTATTTTCTCCCACACAGAGCGTTTCGCTCTTCTTTTAACCTCGTTGGTGTGGTTTCTCATTTGGACATATTCTTGCTTTGTTTGCTCATTTCTATCCTTAAGCCATCTCCTAAAAGCACGCATCTTTTTTGTCACTGCCTCCTTTACCTCCTGGGTCCACCATGCCGTCTTTTTCTTTTTTGACCTACCAACTACCCTTTCTCCAATCACCTCTCGCTGTATTCCTTCCATCGTTCTCCTAAACTCAACCCAAACCTCCTCCACTATTTCCGTAGCTACCCTTTGTCCGAAAGCCTCCTCAGTTCTAGTTCTAATCTCTTCCAGTTTTTCTGGTATATTCTCCATGCACACTCTTCTCCTTCTAGGCTTTTTTATATTTTGTGGTACTGGAAGCAAAATTTTGGCTTTAACAAGTCTATGATCCGAGTCAAAAGACAGAGATGGTACTACTCATACATCTTTCACCAATGACTTTTTATCCACCACAATAAAGTCGATCTGAGACTTCTTATCATAATTTCCGGTTCTACTATTCCATCCATACCACGTATAGAGATGTGATTCCTGGTGCTTAAAAAATGTGTTCATTATACTAAGAACATTTCTTGCACAAAAATTTACTAGCATTTCCCCCTCCAAATTTCTCTCCCCCACACCAAATGCCCCGATCACGTCTTCATTTCCGTTTTGATCTTCACTCATATGGCCATTTAGGTCTCTCATCAAAATTCTTGGTCCTTAAGGCAGCCCATCTATCTTTCCCTGAAGATCCTCATAAAATGTTTCCTTTTCCTCCCGTGATCTTTCACTGCGGTGCATATGCCTGGATTACCGATAGTCTCTCTCCGTTTAGGCTCAGGGTCACTCCCATCAATCTCTCACTCTTCATTATCACTCCAACAACATGTTAAAAAAATCGGGGGACAGTATAATTGCCACACCCAATCTGGTATCCTCTTCTCTGCCCTTGTATATGCACTTATCATCATTGTGCAGTACCTTGGTTCCTTCACCTCTCCATCTGGTTTCTGCGATTCCCATAATATGTATAGATTTCGATTCCATGAACTCAACTATTTCTTCGCATTTATCTCTAAGTGTTTCGACATTTATTGTAGCAATCGAAAAGAAAGTCCGTTTTCGCGCCAAAGTCGAAACCGTGGTCCGTCCGTTCCGAGGCTCTCTGCGTTGTACTTGAGCAAAAGAAAACCACCATAGGCTTGCTAGGCCTTTCCTGGCTTGTTCGAAACTACTAATTAGTACCGTCCGGATGCCTATTGCCCCCCGCAAGTTACAGAAATCTCCTTCCAGATTTCCAGGCAGACATTCCAGTCAGTTTAAGCTGCTACACCTCGACAAGGTTACGTAGTTTCTTGTCCTGGTAGGGTAAGGCTCCAGGACCGTAGCAGCTGCGCGTTTAGGAACATTATTTCATAATACTGTCTCTTCTTTTCAGGCTGCCGTAACTCGAACGGTCCCAGCGTAATTTCCTCAAATTTCCCCTGCGCTCACGAAGGTGTCGCAATTACAAACAATTTGAAAGTTCTATCCTTAAATGTTCGTAGCCTACGAAATAAAATAAACGATTTTTTTTCTTTAATTGCTTGTAAAAAACTATGATTTAATTGCGATAAATGAATCGTGGCTTAGCACTGAAACACGTGACTTTGTAGGGGGGAGTATCAAATTAGAGGTTATAGACTTTTTGTTAAAACAGAATAGGTAGGCGAGGAGGCGGTGTTATGTTGTATATCAAATATAATATTGCGAACGTTATAGAAGTAAAGCACACAATTCCAGAACCGATAGATTCGACTATAGCAGAACTTAAATTGAACGATTTCAAACTTCTTGTTGCGGTTATATATAGGCCCCCCTGATCCAACATCTGATATGGACGAAGCGTTATATCGTGAACAAAAGAGAATAATAGGTAGTGAGCAGGCTTTAGTTATGGGTGACTTTAATTGCGCCAACGTGAATTACGATACAAGGCAGGGAGACGCGGAAGGTAATCGTTTAGTTAATTTTCTCGAGGATAACTATCTTATTCAAAAGGTTGGAGAATGTACGAGGTTGGACAGTATTTTAGATTTAATAATAACTACAGATGATAGGCTAATCACTGATCTTCAAATAATAGAACCGTTAAGCAAAAGCGATCACAATATGGTAGAGTTTGTCCTCTCAGTAAGTCACTCGAAATCAGCTAACTCGACTAAAATTCCTAACTTCCAGCAAGCAGGCTTTTGTAAATTTCGAAATAAATTGTCACACGTCAATTTGGAAAACGTAATGGGGATCTCCAACGCAAAACTAAGGTGGGAATCGTTTGAAACAGTATTTAGGACTATAAATGAGGAATGTGTACCGTACAAAATTAAGCGTGCGAAAGTAAACAGCAACCCCTTGTGGTTTACTTCTAGAGTAGGAGACATTATAAAGAGTAGGGATAGGGCTTATAGGCTACATAAGTGCGATAAAGACAATTTGTGGTTACGAAACAACTACATAATTATCTCTTAGGCGTGAAGCGAAAAGTGTAATAAAAAAGTCCAAGCACGAATTTGAAATCTCCATAGCTCGTGACGGTAAAGAAAACCCAAAGCGATTCTTTCAATATGTCAACAATAGAAATCCAGTAAAAAGCGTCTTGGGGCCGTTGAAAAATGTTAACGGAGATCTAGTCTCTGAAAACAAGGAAATGGCTACCTTGTTAAACGAATTTTTTACGTCAGTTTTTACTATAGAAGATGAACGAATATTCCTACGGTCATAGACATAATACCTTTTGATAATGGTAATATTTTGGGTAATATTGTGGTGAGTGAAGGGGAGGTAATGCGTTATATTGATAAAATTAAAATGCGTAAATCACCGGGGCCGGATTCCACGTATCCCATACAACTAAAAGAATTAAATGATAGCATTGTTGTGACGCTAACAACGATTTTTAATGCGTCTATTTCTGAGGGGTGCGTACCAGATAATTTCAAGTTAGCAAACGTAACACCTATCTTTAAGGAAGGCGATAAAGGTGCGGCGGGAAATTATAGGCCAATCAGTTTAACGTCTGTTGTAGGTAAGCTACTGAAATCAATAATTAGGGATCGTATAGTCGAACACTTAGAATTGCATAACTTAGTTAGAAATACGCAGCACGGTTTTAGGCGAAACAAATCTTGCTTAACTAATCTTTTAGAATTTTTTCAAAGCGTGGTTGACGTTTACGATAGTCATTGGGCGGTTGATGTAGTGTATTTAGATTTTCAAAAAGCGTTTGACACCGTACCGCACAAAAGACTCGTTGAAAAAACTAAAGCTCATGGAATCAGGGGTGTAGTAATAAATTAGATAGAAGAGTGGTTGCGAGGTAGGAAACAGAGGGTGGTCGTTGATGGAGCGGAGTCGTGTTGGGCTAATGTAGCGAGTGGCGTTCCTCAGGGTTCTGTATTGGGCCCCTTGCTTTTTATATATATATTAACGATTTAGAGGTCGGCCTAGTCAGTACAGTTTCAAAGTTTGTGGATGACACGAAGCTGGGTGGTAGGGCGATTAATGACGGAGATAGAGGTAAAATCCAGGAAGATCTGAATAAAATCGTTGATTGGTCAGTCACATGGCAAATGAGATGTAACGTCGACAAGTGCAATTTTTTACATATAGGTTCGCGTAACGGTAATTTTGCGTATAGTATGTCAGGGAAAGATTTAACAAGCGTAGAGCAGGAAAAAGATTTAGGAGTTATAGTCACTGGTGATTTGAAAGTAGCGAAACAAAGTACCGCAGCGGTCAATAAAGCGAACAAAATGTTAGGTTTTATAGCTCAGAATTTTGAGTACAAATCGCGCATATTGTAGTTCCTCTTTATAAATCATTAGTTAGACCCCATTTGGAGTACGCGATACAATTTTGGAATCTGCATATGTGAAAAGATATAGACAAACTCGAAAGAGTTCAAAGACGAGCAACTAAGATGATTCCTTCGCTTAGGTGAAAGTCGTACGAGGATAGACTTAAGGAGTTAAAATTGACTACACTCGAGACTAGAACGCTAAGGGGTGATCTAATCCAGGTTTTCAAAATTATGAATGTGTTCGATAACGTAGATAGAGATAGCTTTTTCAAAATATCTCAATATAATAGGACTAGAAATAACGGGTGTAAGTTGACAAGTAGAAGGTTCGAGACAGCAGTTGCCAAAAACTTTTTTACGCATAGAATAGTAAATAGGTGGAATAGTTTGCCGGTAGAAGTAATTAGTAGCACGTCTATAAACATGTTTAAAAATCGATTGATAGATGTTGGTAGATTGGTTATAGTTTAAGGTAGTAAAATTAAGGCTTTGTGGTTCGGAACCCACGTAAAATTGTAGGTCCCCTCTGGCACCACGGAGGACATGCACAATATACAATTACGAACACAGTTAGGTAGACCAGCCATGAGTGGATCCTAGGGCCTTTGTTGGTCTGAAACATTATAAAATTATAACAAATACGGCTCTGCATATAGACTTGCAATAATCATAATAGAACTTTATTACTGTATAAGACTAGTAAACTACATGGAGTTCAACGCTGTTCACGATCATATTAACTGTTTATCTTTATGAACACAGACATTACATTATAATTACCTGTATGTCAATGACTGCACATTCAATTGTCCTTTAAATATATATGTTTGTGTTATATGTTGTTGGACTCGGTTGTCCCACCTCCACCCAACCTTCGCCCAGTTGGGGTACCTTGACTATCACTGCGGCGTTGCCACGTACGGAGTCGCCTGTGAGACGAGGAACATTACATATGTGGGCAACTTTACACAACAACCCAACTTATTCTCGTATTCCGGAAATTGAATCTCCCAAATTCTACACCCTCTAGCTGTGTCTTACATGACAATTTCAAACTAAATACACGTGTGCTGTCTACCTTTCTCCCAATTCTATTGATTATCCAAAACTCTTTGACTACCTCACTTCTAAAGTGAAATACATTCTATCCCACATTTCTTTTGGTGAAATCTCCATTTTAGGAGATTTCAATGTTCACTAACATCCCTGGTGAACTAGCTTACAACTTTTCTATTCTGAATGACCCAGAGTAGACTGCACAGCATCTTACTCGTATCTCCGATCGCCTTGGAGATAGACCAAACATTCTGGATTTATTTCTAATCACTCATCCTTCTTCTTACTCTGTCAAACTTATTTTCTCCGTTGGGCTCCTCCGACCACATCCTTATATCTGTTTCCTGTCTTATCGCTCCTCCTTAAGCAGTACTACTTTCATTTCCGACGAAATGATAACTGCTTTCGTAGTTGGGCTCCTCCGAGTGCGCTGAGCGCATCATGGAGGTGTTTCTCTCGGGCATGGCAGATACATTCCATACTCTTTTCCTACTACTAATGTAAAAAAAAAAAAACATGGTTCAATTTTGCTTGTTCCAATGCTATCCGCAACGGAGAAGAGACGTTCAAAAGGTACCGTCGGCACCCAACTCCCGACTCTCACTCTGTTTACATCTCTGCTCGGAGTCATACAAACTCTTTTCTTCGACTCGCTAAAAGTAAAAAATGTGAAAACGTATCTAATTTTAATTCTAGCTCTTTCTGGTACCTACTCAAAAACTCGCTAACAACTTTACCTCTTCTTTTCCATCCTCTTTTCCATTCTGACACTCAGTTGTCGTCTCTTCCGATAAAGCTGAAATCTTCATTCAAACTTTCGCCTCCAACTCAACCCTGGACGATTCTGATGCTGCTGTTCCTCCATCTCCTCCCACCCTGCCTAGGCAAACTCTTTCGTCTTTGACTTTCATCTGGTACTTTTCCTTCCTGCTGGAAGTTTGCTCTCATTCAGCCTGTCCCAAAAAAGGGTGACCACTCTTAACCCTCCAACTATCGTCAATTGCCTTGATTTCTCGCATTTCTAAAGTTTTTGAATCTATCCTTAATAAGAACTTTCTTAAACACCTCTCCACTCTCAATATGGGTTCAATAAGGTACGGCGGCTCTGCTGACGATCTTCTTGCATATTGTAAAGGTCCCCTCAGCGTAACAAAAATCTTTCTAGATTTGGCGGCATTTGGCCGAATTTTTGAAAGTGCTTCATACAGTTTGGTTTTCAAGTTCGTGTTGAGTTTGTTACTGGGGAGTTATCTGGAAGTTACCCGCGAATTTTATATTACTGTAATTGCATAAAAGTGTTGTTTTCTTTGAAGTTTAAATCAGCTTTTGAAGTCATTAACGTAAGTTTAGAAGCGTTTTACTTTTAATTTATATTATTTGTACGCGTTCAGTAACGTAATTAACCATTATTAAGTACCTGAACAATTTCAAGGCATTAATATATTTTTTATTAACTTCTCGTAAATTTTGGTGTTTAAATTATGAAGTGTTTTCATAGTATTATGCATAATTATTTTGCTTAGCCTGAGAATGAAATACTAAATCGTGTTCGCGCTTTAACCCTTCAATGCATGGTGTATCACGGATAACTATGTATAAGCTACGAAGCAAACAAACAAAAAAAATCGTGTATTTAAGGGTTAAATTTAGTTATAAGCGGATACTAAATTATAGGTTAACAACTTATTTACTGAATAACTTAAGGTAGAATCACAGTTGTACACACAACAAATATATGCCAGATGTCGCTATCTGTTCTCAAGAATGTCCTACGAATAATGAGCGCAACTGTACATTTCGCTTTAGTATGCATTCTATATAATGTACAGGGTGGGTAAAAAGTCTGGGCACGACCCTTCTACTGTAAACTTTAAATGTGTAAATATTTTGAGGGAGGGGGGTTGCCCAGACTTTTTGTCCACCCTATACTATATACTGTTTTACTTTTCAAGGTCACTCACGGATGGCGACATACGCACGTGTTCGATTTCACTTGGAATACAGTAAAGCATTTGCAATTTTGGAAAGATACCCTTTATTCTTTGTGTACATAAAATTTGGAGAAATATAATCTACATTATTAGTACATTTATGTACACGTAATATTTTAGTATCCGCACTTGATGGAAAGCTATACAAAATTATTTCAAGATTACACACACACATTGTAGTGGTAATGCGGGTGCGTAGGTCACATTAATTACTGTATTAAATTTATATGATAAAAATAATCATGACATTACATAGACTTTAAGTTCGTCTTATTTCTAGTACAACCCTTTAAAGAAGCAGAGATTCCGGAAGGTAAAGATATAAATTCTGGGAGATCGGGAGGATATTTTAGGTGAAGATAAAATAGAATTCCCATATCATGATGACGTAAGTGAATTTGATTGATCCGGAATTAACTTGGATTCGATATCATTCCAGTTAAACGATTCAAGATTAGATTTAATTAAGGTTTGTATGAGTCGATTAATTCCGGTTCGATTTAATTACGTTCTGCCTGCCTCTGCACTCTCTACATCATATAACCTGTAACCTACACAATAGTTTCGTATGTACCATTTCTTTAGTTCTAAAACATTTGAAACTCGGACGTATCTAAAGTGGCAAATGGGTATAAAAAAAGGATCACTTTAACATATTGCTTCCCAGGAACCTCTCTTTAACATATTGTTTCCCAGTTTTAATCAGTTTAACATATTGTTTCCCAATATTTAGGATAAGGGTACGATAAAAAATGTTCGTTTTAATAAAGTAAAGGCATAAAAAGTAAATCATAACATGTTAAAATATTAGGTTGAAAGTAAATTTATTAGAATTGTTGCGCTATATGGTCACACAAAGTAAAAAATGGGTTTCGGAAGAATCGGTCACGCCACATCATTTTCCACAAGTACGAGGTGAGTGAATGTAGGACAAAAGCCCCCTAGGACAAAAGCCCCCTAAGAAAAATAAGAATAATTTTTTGAATCATTATTTTTATTCTTTATTATTTACAGTTTATGAACACTTCTCTGACATGTAAAATATTACATTTATTATATCATAAGACTGCAATAAGGAAGGCATTATAAGTATTATACAGTAGCACACATTAACGCTAATATTTACACAACCATAAAATATTACATTATAAAAGGATCATTATGCCTTATCTAGGCAAAGTCAGCTTTATAAGTATTATACAGGGTGTCCCAGAATTAACTATCTATTTCAATGAAATCGGACAAATTTAAAAAAAAACACTTTTATTCATGTTTATCATGTTTAATATGTGTTAAAAATGTATAAATTTCTAAATTTTTTTCATAATTTTATTTTCATAATTTTTTCATTATCTGGTCCAATGAAAGACCGTCTGAAGTCATAGAATGGCAAAGAGACTCTCCAAAAGTTAACGTGTGGCTTGGAATGACCAAATCCAAAATTTATGGTGCTCCATCTTGTTGAAACATAACATTATCAAGAATGCCATCATCAAGAAGCTGTGGTTCGAGAAACTGCTGAAGCATATCAAGGTAGACGGTACTTGTTACAGTTGCTTCCGCAAAGAAGAATGGGCCATAAATTTTGGATTTGGTCATTCCAAGCCACACATTAACTTTTGGAGAGTCTCTTTGCCATTCTATGACTTCAGACGGTCTTTCATTGGACCAGATAATGAAAAAATTATGAAAATAAAATTATGAAAAAAATTTAGAAATTTATACATTTTTAACACATTAAATATGATAAACATAAATAAAAGTGTGTTTTTAAAAAATTTGCCCGATTTCATTGAAATAGATAGTTAATTCTGGGACACCCTGTACAGTAGCACACATTAACACTTGCATTATAAATTTATAGCTCACTATTTTATAGGAGCACAAAATTATTTACACAACCATAAAAATGAACATTATAAAAGGAACATTATACCATATCTAGAGAAAATCAAACAAATAAAGCACAATATTAAAAAGTTCATTAACCCTTTAAGGACGCGTCCGCAGCATATGCGGTCACTCATGTTACCAGAACGTATAGGTTTTATTGTCATTCAAAACTAAATATTTTAGTAACTAGTCACTGAAGTGATACACATTTTGGGTTCCTTTCCCGACAACTAAATGACATCTATATCTAAACATGTAGAAACATTTATAGAAACGAGGCATTGTAGTACAATTTATATTATTATTTCTGGTGGACCTTAAGGTACCATCCATCGTTAAAGGGTTAAGTGTTAAGGTTCATTTAAAGTTCATTTTACTTCCACCTAATGCTGTGACCTACACCATTCAGAAATTCCTCTAAGGTCTTCCTCTCATTCATATAGTCCAGACATAGGTTCTTCAAACGCTGTTGATGCTCCTTTGTGGCACGTTCCTAACCTTACCTAACCTAACCTAAACTAACCATTCAGGTAGACAAAACAGTGATCAACTAGAGTGAATCAACATAGACAAAGATTATAATATTTGTTTAGGATTACTTCATAGCACACGAACAATAATATAAAAATGGAGGCTTTTGTCCTACTTTGCACTTTAACTGAGGGTTTTTTGTCCTACTTTGCACTTTAACTGAGGGTTTTTTGTCCTATTTTGCACTTTAACTGAGGGGCTTTTGTCCTACTTTGCACTTTAACTGAGGGGCTTTTGTCCAGGGGGCTTTTGTCCTAGGGGGCTTTTGTCGGGACCCGGAGTTGAGTAGCTCTTTTTTGCATCCTTTCATTTTCTTTATATATTTAATGTAGGTTAACTGAATGCCCGGTTAGGTCAACTGTACGCCCTTGACGATTGGTTAGGTTAAGTTGTGATATTTTCGTTAAAACTAACGAAAATATCACGACTTAACCGAACCAATCATCAAGGGCGTACAGTTGACCTAACCGGGCATTCAGTTGACCTGACCGGGCATTCAGTTAACCTACATTAAATATATGAAGAATGCCCGGTTAGGGCATTTATAGCTTTGTTTACGGTTGGTAGGTTATATCCTAGATTACCAACCTCTTTCTAACAGCCAACCTTTCTCTTTTTAACATATTGCTTCCCAGTGTTAATCACTTTAACATATTGCTTACCAGGAGGGATCACATTAACATATTGCTTCCCGAATGCTTTGGGAAGCAATATGTTAAAGTGATCCTAAAAAAATAATAGTTACACACAAATTTCCACGATTGCTATAACGCAATATACGTACATGTGTAACTTTTCCATGGCAACTAATTTAGATGTTAATGTATTCTCGTTTCATATACTGTATTTATTTTTTGACGTGGACACTATTTGTGTGTGTGTGTGTGTGTTGTGTGGAAAAAGGGTGAAGAAAATACCTTGATCCTCGAAAAGTAGCCGAAAAGTAGTACTATTACCTCTAGTAGGACCGTCAAACCATTGACTTAATAAATTATCACCTCCAAATTCCAATAACGACAGAGACAGAGAAACAGAAGTTTTCCAGCGAAATGCCAACCCGGCCCCCTTCTCATTCTTCTTTGTCATTTAGGATCATTTTTAGATTAACTTTTCTGGAGGCTGGATGGGATGATGTAGACCATTGGCATAGTCACCACTCTTCTAAGCTCTCCCATCATCTCCCGATTTTTACTTATGGTGTGGGTTGAGAGACGCGGTGTATATACGCCACAAAACCCGCAACCATCCAGGATCTTGCAACAGAGAATAATTGTTGGTTTTCAGTGCCATTCCTATGAAACACGCTGCAACGCTTGCGTTGGATGTACAGGGTGTCCCGTAAGTCTGGACCCATAGGGCAAAATTAATAAAATTACAAAATAGTCCCAGTTTCGCTGGACATGCGTCGAAGTGACTTCTTGGGACTGACAGCGAAGCTAGCCAACACATTGGTACTGGTTTCGTCTTCCGTAACAGTCCTTGAAGGTCCTCTGCGAGGCTTGTCAGCTACGGATCCAGTTTCCTTAAATTTGGCTATCAACTTGCCAACACATCTGTGTGTGATTGGTGCGCGGTCTGGATGCATATTGTTGAATTCTTCGGCCACTTCCCGGTGACTGCGGGTCCCGACCAGCAAAATAACTTGAACTCTCTCCTCTCTAGTCAGTGACATGGTTTACCTGCAACATAATAAAAAAATATATTATAAATCCCTATGGGTCCAGACTTACGGGATACCCTGTACATAGATGTAGAACGTGTTGAATACATACGTTGGTTGTTGTGTTGGTGGTGGTTAGCCGATCAGCCCACCCTAATCGAGCAATCCGGCGGCACGCAGGTAACCGACCGCCCTCTCCGCAGTGGACCAGAGGTTCAGCGCACTAGTGATGTTGTGTTGTGTTCTATGTTGTGCTAGAGCGGTACAGTGTGTCATAATGTGTTCAATTGTTTGTGGTGTGTCCTGACACAGGTGGCAGGTGTCGTCTTTGGAGTTGTCTAGTCTGTGTTTATATGTCTGTAAGTTGGGGGTGATGTCTACATCGGAATCGTGCTAAATTAACTTGATCCGATCTGCTCAGGCTGGTCTCTGACCTGTTAATGGGTGACGGCTTCGCAACTAGGACCGCGACCGAGTCGTGTCAGTGCTTTGTGAGTTAGGTGTGTGTGTTTTCTGTACTGTGTGATGTCTGTGGGGCGTGGTATGGAATGGAGTATTTGGTTATAATGTCTCTCTGGTGTCACACTGTCATACCATGCAAACTACAGACATGCAAGTAGAGAGAGGATAAGAAAAGAAAAAAAAGTAGGAAGAGTATAACAAAAAGTGGGTTAGTTTACGCTACGAGCTACATCTACGTTCGTGTTAGTCTATTTTTTTTTATTGCTGGCATTTCACACGTTGGCATGTCACCAGCTGGCATTAATCAGGTGATCAAAAAACTCGATGAAAGAGTGGTTGTAGTATGGTTTTCTTACTGTTAAAAAAGTTGGTAATGGCTAAAGATGATTGAAGTATATAGATTAAAGTGATTCAATGAACCGTCGTTCACTCTGAAAGTTGGTTGAAAGCGGCATCAGTAAAACCACTTTAAACTGATAGAATTAACCAGCTTTTATTTTCAGTGATAGAACGCAGAGGACGATCATACATCCACTTACTACCCAGATCTAATGTCGCTTAATTTCGCTGATCTAACACGGAAAGGTGTTGCTGATATGGCCAAGACATAGCAAGATTTTACCAGCTGTAAAGGCTAAAATTTATTCGAGCAAAAAAATTTTATTCGTTCATACACAATTTCTTCTGCCATTTCGTTTCTATAATTCGGACATAACCAAAGAAATAAAATTTTACACCAAATATTTTTTATACGAGGGCCACTCAGTATATTTTGCCTCACCTTTTTTTTTTCTTTCCAAGTTTCCTTGGAAGTTCAGAAATTTTGTACGCAAGTAGTTACATACCTTTTTTACAAGTTTTTATTTTTCCGCATAGTCTCCATCCTTTTCTACGGCTTTCCTCCACCTCGAAACAAGGGCCTTTATTCTTTGCTGATAAAAGTCCGTTGGGTTCCGCTCGAGCCACCTCTTAACCTTCTCAACAACCTCATCGTCACTCTGAAGCTTTCTTCCACGAATATCATCCTTCATTGGCCCAAACAAATATAAGTCTGAAGGTGCCAGATCCGAGCTGTATGGAGGGTGGGGTAACACAGTCAAGCGCATTTTTGTGATGGCCCCTCTTGTTTGCAAACTGTTGTGTGGTCTTGCGTTATCGTGCAAAAGAAGGACGTCTTCCAGTTTTCTCAACGGTCGAACTCGCTTTATTCGTCTCTGCAGTCTCTGTAGGGTAGCAATATATGCCTCTGAGTTGATTGTTTGTCCTTTCTTCATAATGTCCATCTGAATTATCCCTTTCATGTCCCAGAAGATGATGGCCATAACCTTTCCTGCAGAGGGAGCCATTTTGAACTTTTTCTTGCGTGGGGAGTCTGCGTGATGCCACTCCATGGATTGGCGTTTTGTTTCAGGTTCAAAGTGGTGTACCCATGTCTCATCCCCAGTCACAATTCGCGAAAGGAAGTCATCCCCTTCTGTCTCGTATCGAACCAACGACTCAGACGCAATTTCTTTTGTTTGAGCTTTGTAATCTTCAGTCAGTTGGCGAGGAACAAACCGTGAACACACTTTTGAGTATCCCAGTTGCTAAATTATCGTATTCACACTTCCTTCACTAATTCCTACTCCAATGATAGTTCCTTGTATGTGACGCCCCGATTTGATCGAGTGATGCTGTTAGCACGTTGCACAGTGTGAGATGTCACAGCCGATGCCGGGCGACCGCTTCGTGGCTCATCATCGAGGCGGCTCTCCCTCTCTCCGATGATCTCACACGTTTAGACCAGCGTCCAACTGTGCTTCGATCAACAACAGCATCTCCGTAAACGTTTTGTAGACGTTTGTGAATATTTCCAACTGTTTTCTTCTCTGCGGTTAAGAACTCGATAACAGGTCTCTATTTACGACGCACATCACTGTCAGACCCCATTTTCGAAACTGCGTTAACCATTGGTTTTATACAAGGGCGTTTAAAAGCGGTTTTATACAAGGAGGGAAGGTTCCAACTGGAAAAATCCGGTTATGTGAAGCGCAGAAAGTCCAAACTTACGGCTCAAAAGACATTTCAGCCCCATGTCCTATTATTTAGCTAAGAAAAAAGGGTGGGGCAAAATATATTGAGTGCCCCTAGTACTTTGAAATGAAATATAGTTTGTTTAAATTATCAATATTTGGAGACGTTTCATTTGTAGTTAATTAAATTGGATCAAAAGTATATCTGAAGCGTACTGTATGCGGATCTAATCACAAATACATTAGACAGACCTATAATCATTATACAGGGTGTACATAAAGTCAGGATCTATTTTTGTGAAGCACTTGGAAATTATATGGAATTCAATCATAAAATGATAAAGTGGTAACATTTATTGGTGCTCTTCCAATATGTGCTCTACCGCGAAACTGTGATCTACCATATTCCAATACGTGCTCTACCGTGAAACTAGCCTTATAAGGTTAACTAACGAAAATATCATGACTTAACCTAACCAATCGTTAGGTCAACTATACGCCCTTGACGATTGGTTAGGTTAAGTCGTGATATTTTCGTTAGTTAGCCTTATAAGGCTAACTAACGTACCTGCTGCTAATCCGAATAATCTAAGGTAGATCACGTATTGGAATGTAAATTTTAAGGTAGAGCACATATTGGAAGAGCACCCATTTATTAAATAATTAAGAGTAGGATTCGACGTGACGCCCATCAGTATCCCTGCACAGCTCAAATCGTTCCGCAGCATTTCTAAACACATTCTGGAGCATTTGCGGGGTTATGTTATCTGCAGCAGTTCGTATACGTGTACGTAAGTTTTCAAGACTCGTAATCTTCGTCTGATAGACGTGCGATTTGATAAAGCCCCATGCAAAGAAATCTAAAGTGGTTAAATCTGGTGATCTCGCTGGCCAAGGTCTGTTGCTTCCGCGTCGATCCAGCGATTTGGAAAACGTCATTTAGATAATCCTGAACAATTTTGGCATAGTGACAAGGAGCACCATCATGTTGATAGACGACGGTACTAACAATCCTATCCCCGTCGTCTATCAACGTGATGGTGCTCCTTGTCACTATGCCAAAATTGTTCAGGATTATCTAAATGGACGTTTTCCAAATCGCTGGATCGGACACGGAAGCAACAGACCTTGGCCAGCGAGATCACCAGATTTAACCCCTTTAGATTTCTTTGCATGGAGCTTTATCAAATCGCACGTCTATCAGACGAAGATTACGAGTCTTGAAAACTTACGTACACGTATACGAACTGCTGCAGATAACATAACCCCGCAAATGCTCCAGAATGTGTTTAGAAATGCTGCGGAACGATTTGAGCTGTGCAGGGATACTGATGGGCGTCACGTCGAATCTTACTCTTAATTATTTAATAAATGTTACCACTTTATCATTTTATGATTGAATTCCCTATAATTTCCAAGTGCTTCACAAAAATAGATCCTGACTTTATGTACACCCTGTATGTAAAAAAGAAATGTTATCATAGATGGATCTCATAACAACAAAGAAAGCTAACCAAATCAAACTTTATTCGACCTAAACTAACCTCGCTTCAATTAACCTCACCTCACTCGGATTAAACGCATTTTTTTAATAAAGTACCGTTAATCGTTTATTAATTATTAAGTCGCCAGTTATCAATTAATTATTTATCATTAATTTATGTTAGTTATCAATTACTATTATTTTTCATGAGCATACAATCGGTAAGGCTTAATTTCTACAGTAAATTCTTAAGTGCTATTTCTCCATTTAAAACTAACTTTTAAGGATTTAAGCGAGAGTATATTAAAGGAAGTTCTCTTTCTCATTTTTAATTAATATTTTAATAAGTATCAGTTTTATTTTAATTAATTTTGAAATCGTATTTTAAATAAAGTACAATTATGTTGCTTTTCATAGACGTAATATTAACTAAATGATCAACTTAGGACAACAATGATAATATTTGAAAGAAAGTCCTATATTCTAAATATACGAATACATACATGATCTATAAACGCATTTTTCATTCTCCTTGAGGTGGGCACAACGCTTGAACTCGGGACCGAAGACATTCGAATCAATTACACACGCGAGGATAACAAAGGGGATTACCACCAGGAATAAAGTACCACCTCAATCTTAGGGATCCAGCGTTACCTTCCATGACAAGGTTAATTGGAAGTATCTCTTGTGGTACTTCGGGTGAGACCAACGTCTCCATTCACACACCTCACCAACCGTTTCCATTCCCGTTTCTCGTTCTGTTATATTTCTATCAATTCCGCGTTTATTTACACATTTCCTAATTCTAACTTCCGCTGTCTTCCTCTACTTCTCACATTTTCGCACGCAATATTATTATTATACACTTTTTCCACAGTTCTATCATAATTCATTCTATCCCACATGATCGTACCAACGTAGCATACTATTCTCCATTCTCATCTCTAGTCACTTTTTCACTACAGCTTTTCCAAACATTTTTACATTTTTATTACCATACTTCTTAAATTATTAATCTGAATTGTTCTCACTTTTGACAGTGAACTATCATGTCAAATGAGCATCTCTCATCCATGCATCAGTGTTGGCGTGAATATACTTTCACGTAAACTTCTTACTCCATCTACATTGAAGCACTTCTTTCCTACCAAAGCTTTTATCGGGCCCATGACTCGCATTTCCTGTTTCATTCTGTTTTCAGTTTGCAAAGTATTTGTTCTTCTTTTGTCGAGCAAACACCGCAAATATTTAAATTCTTTCACAACCTCTAAACTTTTTCCATTTACCACAATATTATTAGGTGCTGACTGACTCTTCTCTCAACGACAAGAACCTCGCTTTTATTTAAATTAATTTTTAATAATTTCATTTCGCATACAGTACATTACGAAAACTTATCAATGCTCTCTTTCTTAATTCACTTCTGATTCGAACGGAAGCACCACCACGTCATCATCGTACATATAGATGCGACAGCCGTCACTCACTCTCTTCCAAATTCATATTTACTCGTCTTTCTCACATTTTTTATTCAATCATCTTACGCATTACTTATACTACATCAAACAAATTTGTCATACTCACGCACTTATACCGCTGCCATACGTCCCTATATGGCTAACATGGCTAAAACATGCCTAATCCTGCCAGATAATTGTGAAAATTGGGCAAATATGTTCGTGAGGGGAAAGATCTTTAAAACAGTACGTACTAAAATTCTATTTCAAAATTGTTATTCACGTTTCTTATTTTTACATTTCATGACTTACCCTACTGTTGTTGTCTGTTTGTATTTGATTTTAAAAGATTTCGTGTTAACTTCTCTTTTTTTAATTTCAGATACAGAACAGATCCTGCTAACAGTGACAATTTGAATGTATCCTATAGAAAACGAGATTGCCGTGTGACCATTATTTGTCTGGTCTGTAAGAAAACCATTCAAAAAGATGATAAACCAGGCCATGATCGTAGCTTCCACTCCGATCTTTTAAAGGCAAATCAGAAAGTGCCAACCAAACGTGTTGCTCCTCATGGTCAACCAGACATTTTCAGTTTTTGCAAAAAGAAACGATTACAAAAAGGAGAAATTGCCGATGGTCAAGAAGAAAAAAATGCCACTCACATTCACGCTTCAACCAGTGAGGAGAAAATTAACGTCTGACTGCGGAAGTATTCTCTTCAACATTCTGGACTATGAATTCATCTTGAGCCTGCTGATTCTAGACTTTGTTCTGTTAACTTTGTCTCAGTATCTACAAACAAAGACTTCATTTAGGCTCAGCACAAGCAACTGCTCAGTCTGTCATCAAAACTCTCACGAACCAGAAAGTAGCCGAATCTTTTAGACTTTTATGGGAGCTCGCAGACAAATATGCAACGGAGGTGAAGCTTGTGAAAGACGAGTTCGATGAGAAATCTGAGTGTGTGTTTCGCGAGGTATGAATTCCTCTACTCGCACTCGCTCCCGCAGACTTCAGGAGGTGGGGAGAGCTGCCGCAGGTACCAACTATCTATGCGGACCCTGTCTCAGTTTATATGGATAAACTTTATTATCCTGCGATTGACAGCATTACCAAAGAAATGCGGATGAGTTTTCAAGACAAGTCGTCAAAGCTATTGTTGGCTCTCGCGCATGTTGCATCGTCTTCTGCTAAGGAAGATCTCGAAAAGATTCAAACAGCTTCATCTTTCTATGGTATTGATTCTGACCTTGTTTTGGCAGAGAGGCGCATACTGTTCAACATGGACTCCCCAGAAAACATTCCTTTCAACGATCTTTCATCTTTTGTTCGGTGGCTTAAATATCGATCTGCGTTTAAACTTTTACCTCACTACAGTCAACTTGTAACAAATTTTGCAACCTTACCCGTTACCTCCGCAAGTGCAGAAAGATCTTTCAGTAGCCTCCGTCACATTCTCACCTATTTGCGCTCCACTATGGGATAGGAGAGACTTCGAAATCTAGCGCTGGTTTACTGCAATAGAAATGTTGCAAACAAAATTCGAGTAAGCAATATGGACTGGATTATTGATTCCTTTGATAAACAGGGAAATAGAGAAAAACGTCTAATTCTCTAAAGCAGATTCCAAATGAAGAAGAAACAATATTTTTCATACTGTCAAAAGTGCATCTTTTTCATCATAATGTATGTATAGTTACACTCGTGATACGTTATTTCAAGTTTCATCCTTAAATTTCTTTAATTTATTTGTTGAAAATACACGTTATGTTCATCACTGACGTTTATCATACCTTCAATTTGCATAATGTCAGAAGCTTTACTTGTGGAGGACTTCATATGAGTGACAATAAAACAGCCTATTAAAATCCGGGCAGGCGCGTATGGTAGCCATGTTTTTTTTAAACCTTCCCGTACGGCCATGCTTATAATAAACAAGTAACTCAACTCACCCCTTAGTTAACTTTTACCCAAGTACTAAAACCCCAAAAGATTCCTCGCTCCTTTCAACAGTTTAGCAATGAAGTAACTAACGCTGACTTTCACTTCTTTCATCTTTATTTTTATACAGCGATATAATTACAGTCCACTCACCTGGAACACACCCAATTTCCCACGCTTTCTGATATACACTATCTTCGACAGCCAATCAGTCATAATTCTCCCTTCACAGAGTTAATTATTTAATTACATATCAAATCCTGACAACTCTGTTTAGCTTTGCATTCTGCTGCTTTAACTCGCTCTAATTTAATGTCTTCCACTACCTGCTATAGATTTCTATGCGTATGGCACCAAAACCAATTGCATTCAAATTTACTTCGCGTTCATGTACTCCACTATCTACCAGCTCACTGAAATACTTTTTACATCTTTCGCGTATTTGGTCATCTTACACTAACACGCTGACATTATCTTCATTCATATTACCAGTCATTCCACCAAACTAACCCCAGCACTTCGTTATTTCTTTTCAGAATAACTTTTTATTCTGAACCTACTACTACTCATTCACCTTTCTTCGCAAGTTTCCATTTATTCTCTTTTTAGCTCTTTTTACCATTTGCTTAGCATTCTTCGCGCAGTCTTTGTACAACTCATTACGTCTCCTTTCATCACTGCTAAGTTGAGTTTGTAACATTCTTTTCCAGACTTTCTTCTTTCCTTTCAGTGCATTCTTTACTTCATCATTCCACCATGCAGTTGCCCTTCTCTTTTCTCTATTTTGTTCACATTTACATCAGATGCTGTCATCGCAAGCATTCTTATACACATTTAACACTCATTCTTTTATCATCCAGGAAGTCTCTCCAAAGAGTTGTCCAAGTCTTCTTGTATACCGTTTACACCTCTTTCAAATTCAGCATTTCAACTTTCTCCCTTTCATATCAGACACAAGCTAACTCAACTTTGCATATTCTGCAAGATTTAATTTTTATTTTTTCTCTTTCCACTTAAAATAAGTTAATAAAATATAGCACAAAAATCAGTGAGAAAGTCTCGGAAAAAAATATGGTGGATTCGTTACACGTTCAAACATCTTCCTCATATTTTCATTTATCCTACGCGTTAAAATGCGTTCATACACTTCCTCAGCGCGTTTACAGTATTTGGTCCGCGTTAGGGAATTTTCGGAATTGGTTGCTGGATTTTGAGGCTCAACAGAAAGAGTTCATTACGCGTAGAAAAGATTCCGTCCTTAGTTGGTTTAATTTAAATTCACCAATTTACCTCGGACGAAATTGAAAAATAAATAAATAAACCAGTTTCCCCTCCTAATTACGCACATCACCTTACCAAAATCATACATATATACTGGATATATACTATATATATATATATATATAATATATATATATATATATATATATACACCCGTATATAGATTTTATATACTGTATATAATGTGAATTTGGAACTTTTTAACTGTATTTCTACATGAAACCAAGTATTTACATACATCAAGTTTCGGCATGGCCGTCTTCTTTATAATTAACCTGCCAGTCAAATATATTGTACTTTTACATTTTATATATATATATATATATATATATATATTATATATATATATATAAAGTAGATATTCATTTAGTATAAATGTGAGTTACAAGAACCTGTTTCTGCGTTTGAAGAACATTTTTGCGGGCTTGCGCAGGTGACGTCACAATAAGCACGCGGTAGACCTAAGTTTTATTTATTAATTGCTCCTTACTTATTCTAGGAGACTTACGTCGTTATTAGATGACTATTATTAACTCGATATTAATTTCCAAACGCTCGTTTTTTAATTAGTTAATAGCATGGCACCCCCGTCAAGTATTTGCAGTCGCTGTGAAGGAAAGTTTGCCGCTTACTCGTTTAATTTGGCTAATAATAATGATCAATTAGTTTGCAGGTGGTGATCAAATAAGGAATTGCTGAGGAACGAGCTAGAGCGTGAGGGGGAGGCCAGAGTGAGGCTTGAAGAAAGGGTGGTGCTCCTGACGGCAAAGTTAGAATCCCTTGGGCTTTCTGAGAGGAGTTATTCTTCAGTCACGACCCCTCCTGCCTCAGTTTCTACTAATGATATAAATAATACTAATAGCTCTATCTCTTCCATTAGTTCTCGACTAGGGTGGCCATTTAAAAAGGAGGACACTGCGTATGTGGCCGTACGTTAACATATATATATTATATATATATGTTAACGTACGGCCACGTACGCAGTGTCCTCCTTTTTGGAAATTTGGAAATGGCCACCCTAAGGAGAGAGAGCTCAAAAGGCGGACTGTCCGCCTAAAGCCGGACGTCTGGCCACCCTATTCTCGACCCTTTGTGCAAGTGCGTAATGGAGCCCCAATGGAGCCCCATTGAGACAACCTAACACTTGTCTACCAGTATTAACGAACAATAAGTTTTTAGTTTTAGGCTTCGAAGACGGAGATGAACCTGAACTTGTTGGTGATTCCATTGTTCGAGGGCAGCTCGAGGAATTCTGCGGGAGAAACCCCCGTCGTAGGCGCCGTTACTGCTACCCTGGTGCAAGGGTGGAGCATATAACTAATAGTGTTGAATTTTACAGACGGAACCTCTGAGGATACAACGTATGTTATTCATGTCGGTACTAATAACGTTCTAAATTCTAGATCGGAAGAGCTGCTGGCTAGATAGAGGGACTTGCTAGAGCGACTAAAGGAAAAAACTAATAAGATTGTTTTAACAGGTATATTTCCTCGAATTATCCAACGTAACGAGTTCTACAGCAAGGCGACATATATTAACAATAACCTAAAGTCACTTTGTCAACAGGAAGGAGTGCATTTTGTGAATGTTTGGAGCAGTTTCTACGGCAGGAGGGACTTGTTCCTTGGAGATGGAGTTCACCTTAATGACATTGGAGCTGCGCGTTTAGGAAGACTATTTCATAATACCGTTTCTTCTTTTCAGGCTGCCGTAACTCGAACGGTCCCGGCGTAATTTCCTTAAAATTCCCTTGCCCGCGCTGAGGTATCGCGGTTACAAACAATTTGAAGGTTCTATCCTTAAATGCTCGTAGCGTACCAAATAAAATAAACGAATTTTTTTCTTTAATTGCTTGTAAAGACTATGATTTAATTGCGATAAATGAATCGTAGCTTAGCACTGAAACACGTGACTTTGTAGGGAGTATCAAATTAGAGGTTATAGACTTTTTGTTAAAAACAGAATAAGTAGGCGAGGAGGCGGTGTTATATTGTATATCAAAGATAATATTGCGAATGTTTTAGAAGTAAAGCAAAGAATTCCAGAACTGATAGATTCGACTATAGCAGAATTTAAATTGAACAATTTCAAACTTGTTGTTGCTGATATATATAGGCTCCCGAATCGTGAACTTAAGAGAATAATAAGTAGTGAGCCGGCTTTAGTTATGGGTGACTTTAATTGCGCCAACATGAATTATGATACAATGCAGGGAGATGCGGAAGGTAATCGGTTAGTTAATTTTCTCGAGGATAGCTATCTTATTCAAAAGGTTGGGGAACCTACCAGATTGGACAGTATTTTAGATTTACTAATAACTACAGACGATAGGCTAATCACGGATCTTCAAGTAATAGAACTGTTAAGCAATAGCGATCACAATATGGTAGAGTTTGTCCTCTCAGTAAGTCACTCGAAATCAGCTAACTCGACTAAAATTCCTAACTTCCAGCACGCAGACTTTTGTAAATTTCGAAATAAATTGTCACACGTCAATTTGGAAAACGTAATGGGGATCTCCAACGCAAAACTAATGAGGGAATCGTTTGAAACAGTATTTAGGACTATAAATGAGGAATGTGTACCGTACAAGATTAAGCGTGCGAAAGTAAATAAGCCCATGTGGTTTACTTCTAGAGTAGGGGATATTATAAAGAATAGATGTAGAGCTTATAGGGTACATAAGTGCGATAAAGACAATTTGCGGTTACGAAACAACTACCTATCTCTAAGGCGTGAAGCGAAAAGCGTAATAAAAAAGTCCAAGCGTAATTTTCAAATCTCCATGGCTCGTGACGGCAAAGAAAACCCCAAGCGATTCTTTGAATACGCCAATAATAGGAATCCAGTAAAGAGTGTCTTGGGGCTGTTGAAAAATTTTGACGGAGAGCTAGTTCCTGAAAAACAAGCAAATGGCTACCCTGCTAAACGAATTTTTTACGTAAATTTTTAGAGTAGAAGATGTAACGAATATTCCTACGGTCACAGACATAACACTTTTTGATAATGGTAATACTTTAGATAATAATATGGTTAGTGAAAGGAAGGTAATGCGCTATATTGATAAAATGAAAATGCGTAAATCACCGGGGCCGGATTCCATATATCCCATAAAAATAAAAGAATTAAAAGAAAGCATTGTTGTTCCGCTAACAAAGATTTTTAATGCGTCTATTTCTGAGGGGTGCGTACCAGATAATTTCAAGTTAGCAAATGTAACACCTATTTTTAAGAAAGGCGATAAAGGTGCGGCGAGAAATTATAGGCTAATTAGTTCAACGTGTGTTGTAGGTAAGCTACTGAATCAATAATTAGGGATCGTATAGTCGAACACTTGGAAGTGCATAACTTGATTAGAAATACGCACCACAGTTTTAGGCGAAACAAATCTTGCTTAACTAATCCTTTAGAATTTTCTGAAAGCGTGGTTGAAATTTGCGATAGTCATCGGGCGGTTGATGTAGTGTATTTAGATTTTCAAAAAGCGTTTGACACCGTATCGGACAAAAGACTAATTGAAAAAACTAAAGCTTATGGAATCAGGGGTGTAGTAATAAATTGGCTAGAAGAATGGTTGCGAGGTAGGAAACAGAGGGTGGTCGTTGATGGAGCGGAGTCGTGTTGGGCTATGTAGCGAGCGGCGTTACTCAGGGTTCTGTATTGGGCCCCTTGCTTTTTCTTATATATATATATATATATATATATATATATATATATATAACGATTTAGATGTCGGCCTATTCATTACAGTTTCAAAGTTTGCGGATAACACGAAGTTGGGTGGTACTGGTAGGGCAATTAATGATGAAGATAGAGGTAAAATCCAGGAAGATCTAAATAAAATTGTTGATTGGTCAGTCACATGGCAAATGAGATTTAACGTCGATAAGTACAAAATTTTACATATAGGTTCACGTAACGGTAATTTTGCGTATAGTATGTCAGGGAAGGAGTTGGCAAGCGTAGAACAGGAAAAAGATTTAGGAGTTATCGCCACTGGTGATTTAAAAGTGGCGAAACAAAGTACAGCAGCGGTCAATAAAGCGAACAAAGTGCTAGATTTTATAGCAAGGAATTTTGAGTACAAATCGCGCGATATTATTGTTCCTCTTTATAAATCATTAGTTAGATCCTATTTAGAGTACGCGATCCATTTTTGAAATGCGGAAAGATATAGACAAAATCGAAAGAGTTCAAAGACGAGTAACTAAGATGATTCCGTCGTTTAGGTCGAAGTCGTACGAGGATAGGCTTAAGGAGTTAAAATTGACTACATTCGAGACTAGGAGGCTAAGGGGTGATCTAATCCAGGTTTTTAAAATTATGAATGGGTTCGATAACGTAAATAGAGATAGCTTTTTCGAAATATTACAATATACTCGTAATAGGACTAGGAATAACGGGTATAAATTGACAAGTAGAAGGTTCGAGATAGCAGTTGGCAAAAACGTTTTTACGCATAGAATAGTAGATAGCTGGAATAGTTTGCCGGTTTGAAGATTACATTGCAATTTAACAAAATATTTGTATGAATAAAATTCTTATAGACTTTTTGTTTGATTTGTTTCATCATTTGAACACTTATCTCTATAATGTTAACTAAATAGCTGTATGTATAAAATCCTTAAAGATTTGTCTCCCACCCTGTGTGTATATATATATATATATATATATATATATATATACACACACAGTGCGTTCGAAAAGTCTCTCCACAGTCAACCAACACTTTAAAAAAGTGTTTGACAAGTGTAGACGAGTTGCTCTGTGCCTGCAAAATGGTGAAAAACACTTTCAACACATGCTGTAAAATCAAAAGGTTATGTAATAAAATCACTAAATCATGATTGAATGAAAACATTGTAGTTTTTCAATTTCCTATGCGTTTATCATAGCACTGCGGAGAGACTTTTCGAACACACACACACCACACACACACACACACACACACATACACACACCACCTTTGGACGCCTCGGTGGTGTAGTGGTTAGCGTCGCTGACTACGAATCCATCGGACCTGTGATCGAGACCTGGTGACGGCAGGCGGCGCACAGCAAAACCCAGCTGTTCATCTTTTTACACAATAAAGAAAGTGGTTGGTAGATAAATGAATACCCTGGGTAGCCTAGTGGTTAAAACGCTGGGCTGCTGGTGGGGCGTGGTTCGGATTCCACGTTAAACTGTAGGTCTAAGGTGGAGTGAAAAGCTTGACCTTCGTCAGAATTAACAATTCAGGCGGAAGCTAACCAAAGGTTTTTTATATATATATATATATATATATATATATATATATATATATGAAACCTGAAATCCTATTCATATTTTTCCTTTTCTATCTGTAATACTTTATGAAAGCGTGCAAAAAGTGTGAAATCTCAACTTCGGAGCTGACTCCGACCCCGTCCTAGATGTGCTGATTAATGATATGGGCCGTAAATTTGGGAGGAAACTAATAAAATGCGTAGCAGTTCGTTTATTGGTCTCTTAATTATTCATGAAAAGATTCCTGGGTCTGACTCTCTGGCTCTCTCGAAAGAGATCATCTCTATTTTCGTGGTGGCACAACACCGCGAAGTATGAACGAATATATCACTTGCCGCATAAACACCTTTCACGGCAGGAAACCCAATTTCAAACTCGGTGACACTCGAAGAGTCGGCAGACACATCATCTGCCAGACATCCAATTACAGAAAACATGTTCACACACTTTCTTACCTTGTTAACATGTCTAAGAATAAAGTAGATAAGCATTTTGTGGAAATACATAATTTCCTAACGAAAAAAATAAAGATAATGCATGGAAAGGATTAGGTGAGATTGAGTTGCGTTTCCTGTAGAAACACTTCATCATTTTACCGGCGAAATGGCTTTGCGTGTACATAGGTGTAGATATGGAGAGTTTAACCTTTACCTCTCTCAATCCTTTTGGGGCTAGACTGAAGTGAGTCATGGGGTCTTTGTTGGACAGATACTTCGCTAAATAGAGTTTGTTTAATCCTTTTGGGGCTAGCCTGGACTGAACCATGGGGTCTTCGTTGGCCCACTAGTAAAGCAAATAGAGTTGTAAATGTTTTGTATAAAATCAAAATCCATGTTCGAGGATTGTGACGATACCAAGTAGTTAATATACAATCAGCACAAATGTTATTATGGTAGTGCTCTCTTGTGTACGATTTCTTTGTGTGCAT
The DNA here is from genome assembly GCA_023014485.1 of Bathynomus jamesi. Taxonomy (NCBI): domain Eukaryota; kingdom Metazoa; phylum Arthropoda; class Malacostraca; order Isopoda; family Cirolanidae; genus Bathynomus; species Bathynomus jamesi. The sequence continues at coordinate 180,264 of JAJOZX010001861.1, forward strand.
AACGTAACTGTAGAGCTACTTCATATATTCTCCTCTTTCCTGTATTTTGCTGTGTTTTCTTCAACTTTTTTCAGTACCCGCCTCTGTCGGGTAGGGAGCAGAGAGTGGGGAGAAAGCCTTATGCTTTTCCATCTAGTTTTCTACTACCGCTAGAATAGTTAAAAAATGAACAGTTTAGCAACAGGAACCTCCCCAAGTGGACCGAAATGTCTTTGAGGCTTCCTCTTTTCCTTGTAACTCCTCGTAACTGACACACACTCACTACTCTCCCTCGGGTGAAGCGTAGTAACTCGAGAGGCAGTAAGCTCGATCTCCGGCGGGCGAACTTTGTTAGCCTCAGGGATAGCGTAGGAGAGATGGGGTTAGAGGTTGGCGGCGATGTTGAGGGAGTGTGGAGTGCATTCCGGGACGAGTTTATGGTGCTGCAGTCTGCTGCCATACCCTCAAAACCGGTCACCCCTGCTTCAACGCAGCCTAAGCGGTTCAATCGTGACATCGCTTCGGCTATCCGAAATAGGAAAGTAGCGTATAGGAGGGCGAAGGCCAATCGTTCCCACGAGAACACTGAAGCGTATGTCCGCCTGTGTAGGGAAGTGAAGGCGAAGGTTAGGCTAGCGAAACGTAACGAAGAACTACGGGTGGCAAGCCTCTGCAAGGAGAACCCTAAGGAGTTCTTCAGTTATATTAGAAAGCCCATGAGAAGCATGATAGGTCCGTTAAAGGACGGAAGCGGCGTTCTGCGGACCTCCGACGCGGACATCGCTAATGTGCTTAATGAGTACTTTGCGGGAGTGTTCACCAGGGAGGATACCCGCGTCATCCCCGAGCCAGGCGTGAGGCACGAAGGTGCTGGCCTGGATAGTGTTAGATGTACCGCGACAGTCGTTGCCGATAGAATAGACAAACTGAGCGCGTTTAAGGCTCCTGGGCCAGACCAGTTTCTCCCCAGAGTGTTGCGAGAAGTGCGCGACCAGGTGGCTCCCCACCTGGCTACAGTCTTCAACAAATCGTTGGAGATGGGCCAGGTGCCTGGTGACTGGAGGGAAGCCAACGTGACCCCTATCTTTAAGAAAGGGATCACGAAAGTCCAGGGAACTATCGTCCCATTAGTCTCACTTCAGTTGTAGGTAAATTATTAGAAGGGATAATAGCTGATAGGATCGTTGACCATTTGGATTCCTACAAGCTGCTTGGGGACTCCCAACATGGGTTCAGACGGCATAGGTCGTGTCTCACCAACTTGCTCGAGTTTTTCCACGTCATGTTGAGTGAGTACGATAAGAGTAGGGCGATTGATATACTTTATCTCGACTTTCAGAAAGCCTTGATAAGGTACCTCACCGCCGGCTAATGGCGAAAGTGCGCGCGCTGGGTATCGGTGGGGAAATAGGTAGGTGGATTGAAAACTGGCTGAGGAATAGGCGGCAGAGGATGGTAATTAAAGGGGCTAGTTCGGGTTGGGCCTCGGTCACTAGTGGGGTTCCTCAGGGTTCCGTTTTGGGGCCACTGTTGTTTATCATTTACATAAATGATATCGACGGTGGCATCGTCAGTCGGATCGCCAAATTCGCTGATGACACCAAGCTTGGGGCCAATGTTGGGACGCCCGAAGCGATCGAGCAACTGCGTGCGGACCTAGGTAGGATAGGAGAGTGGTCCTAAAAATGGCAAATGCCGTTTAACTTGGGTAAATGCAAAGTGATGCACATTGGCTACGCCAATCCCAAGTCGGACTACTCGATGTTGGGAGTATAATATCGAGGTGACTGATTTAGAAAAGGACTTGGGTGTACTAATTAGCAGCGACCTTAAGTTTACGAAACAGTGTGTAGAGGTGGAAAAGAAAGCCCAGAAACTATTGGGTTATATCAGGAGGCAATTTCAGTTTCGGAACAAGGAGATTGTGCTCTCACTGTACAATTCCTTGTTCGGCCGCACCTGGAGTATGCTGTGCAGTTCTGGTCGCCCACCCTCAGGAAAGATATTGGGAGGCTGGAGCGAGTGCAGGCGAGGGCCACAAAGTTAATCCCTTCCGTTAGGCATATGGGCTACAATCGACGGTTACGCGCCCTGAACTTGTTTTCGCTTGAAACTCGGAGGCTGCGCGGTCAACTGATCGAGGTTTTCAAGCTCTTACGCGGGTTGAACGATGTCGATTTTAGAAGTATGTTTAGTTTAAATAATAACCCAACTCGCAACAATGGTTGGAAGTTGGATTTGAAACGGTTTAGGACTAGTGTGTGTGGGAATTACTTTCCGTATAAGATCTGTGACACATGGAACAGGTTACCTTCGGAAGTTGTGAACAGTTCCTCTGTGGATCAGTTCAAAAAAAGGTTAGACCAAATCTTGCACACTATTTGAGTGTGTACAAAATTTTCCCTGGCACCCGTTGCCATTGGTACCTCCTCGGTATGGGCCGCAAGGCCTTTTGAGGTACTTCTTTTCCTTGTAACTCTCTCTCTCTCTCTCTCTCTCTCTCTCTCTCTCTCTCTCTCTCTCTCTCTCTCACCCTTCAGTACTACCCTATTGTTAACGACAATGAACTTTCTTGAAAAAGTTATTGTCTATTTCTGTCAATGAAACTTCGAAATCTGTAACTAAATAAGTGTTTTTTTGTGTCAGACGAACGATGCTTATTCTTGGGCGAAGTCAACGGGAGGACGAGAGCATATTCCCCTTGTAATTAAGAGTCAGCATTAGAAGCATCCCAGTGCCACGTCATGTGATGAATGAAGGACTAGGATTGAGTGTCACCCCCAAAATACTGAACAAACAACACTATTTACTTGCTATTATTAATATATATATATATATATATATATATATATATATATATATTATATACATATATAATACACATATATATATATATATATATATATATATATATATATATACATATATATACACATATATATATATATATATATATATATATATATATATATATATATATATATATGTATGTATGTTACAGTCAACGTGTGTAACCAGCCATTTCGCGTAATGGCTGGAACTTTTAGTTATTTCGCGAAATGGCTTAAATTCCACCTTGGTCATTTCGTACAAGATAATTTGCCCGATTAGGTCAACTGTATGCCCGGTTAGGTCAACTGTATGCCCTTGACAATTGGTTAGGTTAAGTTGTGTTATTTTTGTTAGTTTTAACCGGGCCTTCAGTGGCGGACATCAGAATAACATTGAAGGGCCGATTAATATTTGAAAATCTCTATATTGAAAATTCAAATGTGTTCAAATGTGTATTTGAAGTGTTTCTCACTTATTTGAACAGACCTGTGGATGTATGTATGTTTTAGCAGATTTAGTTAGTTAAATAAAGGTTTCCAATTTTATTGTGATGTTTGTTATTTTTATGAATTCATGACAAAAATCATTTTAGCCATTTCACGAAATGACCAAGGTGGAATTTCAACCATTTCGCGTAATGGCTGAAGATTTTAGCCATTTCGCGAAATGGCTGGTTACACACTTTGACTGTAACATATATATATATATATATATATATATATATATATATATGTATGTTAAACACAGACCGTGCATGGAACAAGGAACTCTTCTGGGAAAATTAAATCCACTATAGTCCGAATAAGTAATGGTAAATGACAAATACCATAGTTTTTCTTTTTCATGATGCAAGCCCGACGTGGGCAACGGGTCTCTCGCAAAGAGGTCCCATAAATATAGCTTCCCTCACCAGCTATCTGCAAAGCAGACAGGATCCAGCTTTGTCCCAAAGCTGGATCCTGTCATCCTGTCATCCTGTCATCATGAAAAAGAAAAACTATGGTATTTGTCATTTACCATTACTTATTCGGACTAGAGTGGATTTAATTTTCCTAGAAGAGTTCCTTGTTCCATGCACGGTCTGTGTTTAACATATAAGTTTCTCAGGGGACCATCTGAGTTTGTGTGTATATATATATATATATATATATATATATATATATATATATAAATAATTATATATATTATATATTATATATATGAAATGCTTTAGACCCGAGCAGAAGAGGTCACTAAAAGCATTTTTGAATAGTTATCAGAAATTTTGATTTTGGAAACAAGTATTTGAATAAGTTTTGTGAAAAAAAATAAGTTGAAATAAGTTTCTGGAATGAAGAAAGGTGATGGATGGCTATCACGGTCATCCAGTCTCCCACAAAACGTAAAAATAACGCATTAAAAAATATACAGTTTGGAAAACTTTAATTGAAAGCTCAACTATTTCAAACGTAATATATATATATATATATATATATATAATATATATATATATATAATATACAGGGTGGGTAAAAAAAAAGTGACCCCTTAGAGGTAATATTAATATGATAATTAAAACCCACTCTAATAGACAGTTTATTTCCACAACAGTTTCGATGCCCACTGGCATCCTCTTCCGGTGGATCCACCCGAAGAGGATGCCAGTGGGCATCGAAACTGTTGTGGAAATAAACTCTATCTATTAGAATGGGTTTTAATTATCATATTTTGACCTTCACGTAGAAAAAAGTGAAGTTTTTTGCATTCTTTAGAGGTAAACAGTTATATTAAAAAAAGTAAGGGGACTAGAGCTCCCAAACTTCATAGATGCTAACCTTAGCATGTTTTTAGTCTTAATTGAGGTGTTGCTCGATGTTTCCCCCTTCCTGCTCAAAGGAGGCCTCCAAATGTGGACGCAGGGGCTCCATCTTGTTGTAAAGTATATCTTTCATCACTAATTCGTCGAATATCAGTTAGATAGAAAGATATACTTTACATCAAGATAGAGCCCCTGCTCACAGAGCACGCTAAACTGTCACATTCCTTGAGAACGAAACACCGGATTTTATCGAACCCAATATGTGGCCGGCTAGTAACTCCGCTCTTTCACCACTAGATTATGGTGTTTGGGAAGCCCTGAAGTCCAAAGTTTACATCCCTGGTACCAGTATAAGAGACATAGATGAACTACGCGAAGGAATTCTGCTCGGCTGAGAGAAGGTGTCTGAACGATATGTAAACAGGTGAATTGATTAATGGCGTCCATGTTTGGAGGCCTGCGTTGAGCAGGAAGGGGGATACATGAAGCAACTTCTCAATTAAGAAGAACAACATGCTAAGGTAAGCATCTATGAAGTTTGGGAGCTCTAGTCCCCTTACTTTTTTTAATATAACAGTTTACCTCTAAGGGGGCACTCTTTTTACCCACCCTATATATATATATATATATATATATATATATATATATATATATATATATATATATATATATATAAAGTTTGCGTGTACCTTGTGGGCAATGGGCTCTCTCTCTCTCTCTCTCTCTCTCTCTCTCTCTCTCTCTCTCTCTCTCTCTCTCTCTCTCTCTCTCTCTCTCTAACGCGTAATGGCCTGAACATCCCCTGCGACCGTTCTTTGGTGACCAATTGATGGTGCTTGGCTGTACTGCTCTTAGGTGAGAGAGCTTTACTGCCCAGCTGGCTGCCAGGCCAGCGTAAACTCTCGGGCGTAGCCTCTGGGTCTGGTGGGATATCTCTTGAACGGAGCACCGACAATTCAGCGCAGGACAATTCAGCGCAAGTCAGTACAGTTAAAAGTTTAGTTAAAAATAATAAAAATAAATCGCAATAAATAAAAAAGAGAAAAATTTGTATATTTATATATATGCTAAATTGGGTCTGTATCGAAGGAGTGACATTTCAAAGGAGTGACATAACAAAGGAGTGACATAAATACCGTAACGAAGGAGTGACATAACGAAGGAGTGACAAATCGGAGATAAAATTCAAAGGAGTATAATTATTAAAATTTTATTTAAAAAAACAAAATTTGTTAGAATTGTTAAAATTAAGATTTTATTTCAAAAACTAGAAACCTAACCTAACCTAACCTAACCTAACCTAACTTAACCTAACAGTTGCAAGCCTCTCTTCCCTCTGGATTTGTTCTTTCTTCTTCTTTGTTGGTATTTTCGCGCTGAATTGTCTTGCGCTGAATTGTCTTTGCGCTGAATTGTCTTGCGCTGAATTGTCGGCGCTGAATTGTCCTGCGCTGAATTGTCGGGTCACGCTCTTGAACACTGGATTCTAAGAGTCTGGCCGCTTGTGACTACTAAGACTTAGTAAGGGGCTGCATCTCGCTATCGTTCCTGGCGGGAAATCCGTGACGCCTGCGTCGCGAGTGTTTGTCAGTTGGTAGCTGCTACACGTTTGGGATTGTCCGGCCCTGGGAGACCCTTGGTCGGTGCGGCAGCAGCGAGAGGTGTAGTCTTCTGGATGGGATGAACGTCACTTGCAAATAGGCGGATGCGTCTACGCGCGAGAAGAATTCACCCCCCCCCCTCCTTTTTTATATAATGGTTAGAACGTTTTTGATAGTTTTCATTGCTAGAACGCTTTATCTTATTCAGTGTATTCAGAGTTCGGAAAAAAAAAATAAGTTACAATGACTGGACCGTAGAAACTGAAGGCTGAATGTGCGAGGTGTGGAATAAACCAGTGGGTGACGAACTTCAAAGAAGCCTGCTTCGAGAAGATCAACCACTCCATCATGTGCCGCTTTTGCGAATTCATGCAGTTTTACGAGAAGCTAGAGGAGAGGGTCCGGCAGCTCGAGTCGTCCAGATCGGCTGTTGGAGGTGCGGTGATCACTGACGAGGCTGCGCCCTCCACCCCGGAGCTCATTGATAGGATAGCTGCCCTGGAAAGGCGGTCCAACGATGGACTGGACAGAGCTCGGGACCGCGGAGAAAGGGTAGAGGTGCAACCGGGGGCCAGGGTACAAAATCAGTGTCAGGAATCGCCAGCGACCCACGTGGAACGCACGGAACCGTGGCACAAGGTGGAGGGCAGGGAGGGCGCAAAGAAGAGGCCGATAGAGAAGGGTGGGAAGAGGCCGATAAAGAAAAAGGGTGGGAATGGGCCGATAAAGAAAAAGGGTGGGAAGGGGCCTACTGGTGGCCCAAAGAAACCGAAGGATGTAGCTGCCGGTCGGGGTGGGTCGGGTGGTGTAAGTGCGGCTGAGTCTATGGGTGGCGACGGGTATCGAAAGGTCTCGGGTAAGAAGGCTGCGAAGCCGAAGCCTGAGACCCCGGTTGCCCCTGTCAGGACCTCCAACCGCTTTAGTATCCTGTGCTCGAAGGAGGAAGACACCGTTTTGATTGGAGACTCGCAGATCAGGGGCCAGGAGAAGTACTTTGCTTCTGCAAACCGGGACAGGAGGAAGGTAAGGTGCTTACCTGGGCGGGGAACGGCGCACTTAAGGAAGGAGCTAGAGAAGCTGCGCGTGGCTAGTCGGAGGGCTGCGATCGTTGTCCACGCTGGTGGCAACGACGTGTTCCTCAAAGGCGGTAGGGTAGGTCTTACAGAAGGGATCATCACCGAGTTCATGTCTCTTGCGGATGATCTAAAACTGAAGACAGACAGGGGAATGTTGATGGATATTTTACCGCGGATGAATGCCAGTGACCACGCGCTCAGTAAGGTCATTGGCATCAACGAGAGGGTGCAAGACTTGTGCGTCCCGCTGGGCGTGAGGTTTGTTGACCCGTTTGACGCGTTTTCGGGTTGGTGGGACCTGTATCAGAGGGATGGTGTCCACCTCAAAGTTAAGGGTAAAGATGTGCTAGGCACGCTGCTTGATCGGCACCTATACCCAATGTTCCCTCTAATTTTTTTTAGTCCGTGTGCGTAAGAAATTTTCGTTGTGCATACATTTAGATTCAGGGTGAAAAATTGTGCAAACTTTCCTGCGCTATTATCTTCAAAATGAAATATATATAAGTATTAAATACTTAAATGAAAAAAAAATCACTTTTTTCTACGTGAAGGTCAAAATATGAAAATAAAAACCCACTCTAATAGACAGAGTTTATTTCCACAACAGTTTCGACGCCCACTGGCATCCTCCTCGGGTGGATACAGAAACACGAATGAACCAAAACAAGAGGGAAAAACAGTCCAGGGACCGACCGTTAAGAAATTCGCACCAAGGTTAGATCCCATTCTCCCGACACCGGAAGGGCATTTTCATTAAGTACATTCGCGCAAATTTAAAACTATCTTCCTGTTCTAAACATACAGATTCTATTATTTTTTATTTTTTTTACATAATTATTACATTTATTATTAAATTTATTACATTTAATATTGCATAATTATTTATTACAGAAATTATAAATTTATTATTACATTGGTTATCACATTGTTGTTTATTATACAGAACTTATAAACCGAAAAACGAATGAAAAAAGCCGATTAGGAAACAATCCAGAGACCATTGAGAAATTCGCACCTAGGTTAGATACCGTTCTCCCGACACCGGAAGGACATTTTATTACAGGGTCCGCTTATAAGTACATTCCCACAAATTAAAACTATCTTCTTGTTCTATACCTACAGATTCTAATATTTTGACATAATTACTGCATTTATTATTGCATTTACATTTTTTTAACATTTATTATTATTACCTTTACCCTAATTATTAAATTTATAATATTACCTTTATTATTACATCTGTTGCATTTATATTTATTTTCACATTTATTACTTCCATTATTACATTTACTAAAAGCGAGTAAGGAAACAATCCAATCCAGAGACCTTTAAGAAATTCACACTTAGGTTCGAACACGTTCCCACGACTCCGTAAGGGATTTTTTGAACAAGAATCTCATTAAAGGGTCTAACTTATAAGTACCTTGGCAAAAATTAAAATTATCTACTTTTTCTATACACACAGATTCTATTATTTTTCTTTTGACATAATTATTACATTTATTGAAACCCGTATTAAAGAACACAAACATGCCTTCAGAAGTTGTAATACTAATAATGCCATTTTTTATCACGCCAGCCAAAATAATCATGCTATAGATTGGGAATCAAGTCTAAGGTACTTTATAAATGTAATAATTATGTCAAAAGAAAAATAATAGAATCTGTGTGCATAGAAAAAGTAGATAATTTTAATTTGTGCGAAGGTACTTATAAGTTAGACCCTTTAATGAGATTCTTGGTCAAAAAAATCCCTTACGGAGTCGTGGGAACGTGTTCGAACCTAAGTGTGAATTTCTTAAAGGTCTCTGGATTGGATTGTTTCCTTATTCGCTTTTAGTAAATGTAATAATCGAAGTAATAAATGTGGAAATAAATATAAATGCAACAGATGTAATAATAAAGGTAATATTATACATTTAATAATTAGGGTAAAGGTAATAATAATAAATGTAAAAAAATGTAAATGCAATAATAAATGCAGTAATTATGTCAAAATATTAGAATCTGTATGTATAGAACAAGAAGATAGTTTTAATTTGTGGGAATGTACTTATAAGCGGACCCTGTAATAAAATGCCCTTCTGGTGTCGGGAGAACGGTATCTAACCTAGGTGCGAATTTCTCAATGGTCTCTGGATTGTTTCCTAGTCGGCTTTTTTCATTCGTTTTTCGGTTTATAAGTTCTGTATAATAAACAACAATGTAATAACCAATGTAATAATAAATTTTAATTCCTGTAATAAATAATTATGCAATATTAAATGTAATAAATTTAATAATAAATGTAATAATTATGTAAAAAAATAAAAAATAATAGAATCTGTATGTTTAGAACAGGAAGATAGTTTTAAATTTGCGCGAATGTACTTAATGAAAATGCCCTTCCGGTGTCGGGAGAATGGGATCTAACCTAGGTGCGAATTTCTTAACAGTCGGTCCCTGGACTGTTTTTCCCTCTTGTTTTGGTTCATTCGTGTTTCTGTATCCACCCGAGGAGGATGCCAGTGGGCGTCGAAACTGTTGTGGAAATAAACTCTGTCTATTAGAGTGGGTTTTTATTTTCATATTAAATACTTAATAAATATTATTTCCATAAGGTGATAGCTTGATCATTACGGTACTATTAAATGGATATTAAAAAACTGTTTACAATATTATATATTCTTAAAAAAGAAAACATTTTATCCATTCTAAAAATATGAATAAAATAAAAAATAGTAAAATAAAATTCAACAAAATAAAGAAATAAAATAAAAATAACATTAATTGAAAATGACTATTTTAGTTATCATTTCTCAAAACAATTTTTAGCATTTAGCAATTTAAAATAGACTATCAAGATTAATACATGATTTTATCCATTCACAAAGTAGGAATGAAATAAAAAATAATTTCATTTTTTATGAATTGAGATAATTACTATTCGTTTTTATGCAAAAATAAGAAAGAGAAGATTTATATTCAATGCGTTAATGTATAAAAGAAAAAAATGCAAATACATAGAGTAAATAAAACCCGTATTGCGTAATTGCGCGGACGTCGGCGAAGTCGGGCGGAAGGGGTTAATACTTAAAAGAGCGACTATAGAGTATGTTGATGCAAATGGTCAGACCTTGTGTGACGGTATATTTTTTAAATTACTTTATTTACTGTCGTGATTCATGATACGCTTGAGCCTGTGCGCATTTTATTTTGCTGTGTACGCGGGTTTCACAACGCGTGTGTGCGCGCACACGCGCACACCTTAGAGGGAACATTGCCTATACCGTATGGTGAGGTCAAGCCCGGGGATTGATGATGGGCCCCACCAGGGAGAGATGATGTTGAGCCGGTGGCGGACGTACCTTCAATTGAAGGGTGTGTCCATGTACAAGTGGGTGACCCTTCTTCCCCGTTGGAGGGGGCTCAGCCTCCTGCAGAAGTTGCCCCCTCGTTGGTGAGGGGCTCTTCAACTCCCGACAGCCCTGGCTGTTCGGGAAACCGGTGGTCTAAATAGGGAAGGCTCCCTCCGTGCAGTGCTTTTTAATGTTAGGTCGATTAGGAATAAGTTTTGCGAGCTACGGCGCTCTTAGCATCAGAATACCAGGATATCGTTGCTATCACCGAGTTCTGGGAGAGATGATGTTGAGCCGGTGGCGGACGTACCTTCAATTGAAGGGTGTGTCCATGTACAAGTGGGTGACCCTTCTTCCCCGTTGGAGGGGGCTCAGCCTCCTGCAGAAGTTGCCCCCTCGTTGGTGAGGGGCTCTTCAACTCCCGACAGCCCTGGCTGTTCGGGAAACCGGTGGTCTAAATAGGGAAGGCTCCCTCCGTGCAGTGCTTTTTAATGTTAGGTCGATTAGGAATAAGTTTTGCGAGCTACGGCGCTCTTAGCATCAGAATACCAGGATATCGTTGCTATCACCGAGTCCTGGATTCATGCTGATCGTAGGGACTACGTTGGGGAGTTCGAGATTCCCGGGTATAGAATGTTTCACAAAGACCGCACCCGTGGGTAGGGGGGAGGGGTACTAATATACGTGAGGGACACGTTGAGTCCGGTTGACTGCCAGTTCCGATCGAACGGGAGCTGCTTGGCGTCGATCTGAAAGTGGGAGAGACGAATTATAGGTTAATCTTGGTGTACAGACCTCCGCATCTCCTCCTCGAGGAGGATACAGCCCTGTACACCGAACTCCGTACCCTGCTAGGGGACAGGGTGTGTGCAGTTTTAGGAGAATTCAACTGTCGCGGCATAAACTGGGAAGTCAGGACTGCTGATGCCGAAGGGAGGAGGCTAGTTGACTTTGCTGATGAGAACTTCCTCACTCAGTGGGTCAATGGGCCTACACGAGGCGAAAGCGTTCTAGACTTAGTATTCACGACCGAAGACAACCTCGTCACTGGCCTCACCGTTAACGAATCGTTGGGCGGGAGTGATCACGGTCTGATTAGGTTCCGTGTGTGCGTCCCTCCGGTGAAGCGTAGTGATTCTAGAGGCAGTAAGCTCGATCTACGGTGGGCGGCCTTTGTTGGCCTCAGGGATAGCGGAGGTGAGATGGGGTTAGAGGTTGCCGGCGATGTTGAGGGAGTGTGGAGTGCATTCCGGGACCAGTTTATGGTGCTGCAGTCTGCTGCCATACCCTCAAAACCGGTCACCCATGCTTCAACGCAGCCTAAGTGGTTCAGTCGTGACATCGCTTCGGCTCTCCGAAATAGGAAAGCTGCGTATAGGAGGGCAAAGGCCAATCGTTCCCATGAGAACACTGAAGCGTATGTACACCTGTGTAGGGAAGTGAAGGCGAAGGTTAGGCTAGCGAAACGTAACGAAGAACTACGGGTGGCAAGCCTCTGCAAGGGTAACCCTAAGGAGTTTTTCAGTTATGTTAATAGTAGAAAGCCCATTAGAAGCATGATAGCCCCGTTAAAGGACCCCACAGGCGTTCTGCGGACCTCCGACGCGGACATCGCTAATGTGCTGAATGAGTACTTTGCGGGAGTGTTCACCAGGAAGGACACCCGCATCATCACCGAGTCAGGCGTGAGGCACGAAGGTGCTCGCCTGGACAGTGTTCGGTGTACCGCGACAGTCGTTGCCGATAGAATAGACAAACTGAGCGCGTTTAAGGCTCCTGGGTCAGACCAGTTCCTCCCCAGAGTGTTGCGGGAGGTATGCGACCAGGTGGCTCCCCACCTGGCTACAGTCTTCATCAAATCGTTGGAGGCGGGCCAGGTGCCTGGTGACTGGAGGGAAGCCAACGTGACCCCCTATCTTTAAGAAAGGGGATCACGAAAGTCCAGGGAACTATCGTCCCATTAGTCTTACTTCGGTTGTCGGTAAATTATTAGAGGGGATAATAGCGGATAGGATCGTTGACCATCTGGATTCCTACAAGCTGCTTGGGGACTCCCAACATGGGTTTAGGCGGCATAGGTCGTGTCTCACCAACTTGCTCGAGGTTTTCCACGTCATGTTGAGTAAGTATGATAAGAGTAGGGCGATTGATATACTTTATCTCGACTTTGAAAAAGCCCTTGATAACGTACCTTACCGGCGGCTAATGGCGAAAGTGCGCGCGCTGGGTATCGGAGGGGAAGTAGGTAGGTGGATTGAAAACTGGCTGAAAAATAGGTGGCAGAGGGTTATAATTAGAGGGGTTAGTTCGGGTTGGGCCTCGATCACTAGCGGGGTTCCTCATGGTTCGTTTTTGGGGCCACTGTTGTTTATCATTTACATAAATGATATCGACGGTGGCATCGTCAGTCGGATCGCCAAATTCGTTGATGACACCAAGCTTGGGGCCAATGTTGGGACGCCCGAAGCGATCAAACAACTGCGTGCGGACCTACGTAGGATAGGAGAGTTGTCCGGAAAAATGGCAAATGCCGTTTAACTTGGGTAAATGTAAGGTGATGCACATTGGCTACGCTAATCCCAAGTCGGACTACTCGATTTTGGGGAGTAATATCGAGGCGACTGATTTGGAAAAGGCCTTGGCTGTGCTAATTAGCAGCGACCTTAAGTTTACCAAACAGTGCGTAGAGGTGGAAAAGAAAGCCCAGAAGCTGTTGGGTTATATCAGGAAGAAATTTCAGTTTCGGAACAAGAAGATTGTGTTCTCTCTGAACAATTCCCTGGTTCGGTCGCACCTACAGTAATGTTTCCTCTAAGGTGTGCGCGTGTGCGCGCGCACACGCGTTGTGAAACCCGCGCATACAGCAAAATAAAATGCGCACAGGCTCAAGCGTATCATGAGTCACGATAGTAAATGAAGTAATTTCAAAAATATACCGTCACACAAGGTCTGACCATTTGCATCAACATACTTTATAGTCGCTCTTTTAAGTATTAACCCCTTCCGCCCGACTTCGCCGACGTCCGCGCAATTACGCAATACGGGTTTTATTTACTCTATGTATTTGCATTTTTTTTCTTTTATACATTAACGCATTGAATATAAATCTTCTCTTTCTTATTTTTGCATAAAAACGAATAGTAATTATCTCATAATTCATAAAAAATAAAATTATTTTTTATTTTATTCCTACTTTGTGAATGGATAAAATCATGTATTAATCTTGATAGTCTATTTTAAATTGCTAAATACTAAAAATTGTTTTGATAAATGATAACTAAAATAGTAATTTTCAATTAATGTTATTTTTATTTTATTTCTTTATTTTGTTGAATTTTATTTTACTATTTTTTATTTTATTCATATTTTTAGAATGGATAAAATGTTTTCTTTTTTAAGAATATATAATATTGTAAACAGTTTTTTAATATCCATTTAATAGTACCGTAATGATCAAGCTATCACCTTATGGAAATAATATTTATTAAGTATTTAATACTTATATATATTTCATTTTGAAGATAATAGCGCTCAGAAAAGTTTGCACAATTTTTCACCATGAATCTAAATGTATGCACAACGAAAATTTCTTGCGCACACGGACTAAAAAAAATTAGAGGGAACATTGGTCGTAACTGAAGTCTCAAGGGATTCTAATTGTGCACAATTGTGCCGTCGCCTGCGCAAGTCCGCAAAATGTTCTTGAAACGCAGAAACAGGTTCTTGTAACACAAATTTATACTAAATGAATATATACTTAATTAAGCTACCGACAAAGGATCTGTAAAAGAAAAAATATTAATAAAACTTATCTGTCCGCTCTCCAACCGATTTTTTACGTTCCTTTTTTCCTTTTTCCCACGGAGGGTGACCACACTCTACTTCATGAGCCCGTAGCAAGGCAAAATTAACCTTATTAAACCTCGTTTTTTAATAGATTCGAAAAACAAACAAGGCAAGCCACGTGCACTAGCCTTGTTTTAATCAAATAATATATTAATGAATAAAGTCAATGGAAAAAGTAGTTTATGTAGAGGTATGAAATTTTTATGATGGCTTATCAATAGATTGAGGTAAAAGTTATGTAAATTTTGGAAGTTTGAACTGCATATTTTTGTAGTTATTGATGTTTAAATCTCAAGGCTTATTTTGGGGGCCATCCGATATATACATATATATACCTCCTCCTTTGAGGAGAGCATGCAGTATCACACTTTCGACACATTCTTATCCCTTTTCTGTCCAGCTCTCTAACACAAGGGTTAATCGGTATTCTCAGTCTTTCATCTACTCAACCGGTCACCCTTCTTCAATCCATTCTTTTCCCCTGTCTATCACCTCCTATCTTTCAAACGCAGAGTGACCATGTATTTTGAAAATGTTCGACCTTGATTTCGGCTCCCTTCTTTCCCTAGGTGGTGTGTGTGGGGGGGGGTCTTTTTCCGTGCGTCCGCCCTTGGCCTCTTCTTCTTGCATAAAAAAATTCTGATATCATTCGGTTCACTGCGTTGAAAAAAAAGTAATTTTAGAGGAAAGTAAACACACAAGAACGAATGCAGTGTGCGGTTGGTCCAAACAAAGATTTTTGCCCACACGCAAAGCCGTTATTAGTATATCGGGCGAAGAATCGGTGGGAATAATTGGTCCCTTAGCGTATAAAACCCTAAATTGTAAAGCATGTTGGGGGTTCTATGGAGTATGGAGTTATTTCAGTAGGTATGACCCTCGAGACTGTAAGAATCAGCAGTGTCATGAAAAAAATGGAATTCATTAAAATCCACGCACATAGGGGTCAAAACTTTATTTTTTAACAAGAAAATGACCGAAAATATAGATCCAACCTTTGCATGAATTACACTGGTATGCATCAATTTTGCTGTCAAGGGTTTTGTACGTGATTCTTATAGAGTTTTTCCTGCTGATTTCGAATCTGCAATCCGTTTTTCTCAATCAGCTCAGGTTATCCGGCTATGGCCTCATAAGTAAAATAGAATTTTTCGTGATTTTGTCAAAGCGGAATTGGAACAGTAACATCTATCATCACTTGTTTCACTTGTATAATATCTTTTTTTACTTTTCAGGCATATAGATAAAATATTTCATAATGAATAGAGCGTGTAAAAATGATCCCAATAGATTCTGCTACATATGTGGGACGGTTACCATGCCAAATAACCAGTCCCAAATCACTAAATTTGTGAAGACAATGTATAGAGCATACTTTGGAATTAAGCTAGGGGACCAGGACAAAAATTTCGCCCCTCATATGTGCTGCAAGACGTGCATTGAAAATTTGAGAAGATGGAGCAAAGGCAGAGCGAAATCTTTGCCTTTTGGAATTCCCATGATTTGGAGAGAAGGAAAGGATCACGTGACAGATTGCTATTTCTGCATGACAAACCTCCAAGGTGGGCTTATAAATTTATTTTTCTTAAATATTTTGAAATCCTCGTATGAAACTTGACATAATATTCACCATAATGTAATATTCACCATATATAGCATAATATTCACCATAATGGTAATCACACATTTACATATACATATTGTTATAGAAAATACATTTACACATACATATTGTTATACAAGTTACATTTACATATACAATGATTGTATATTTTCTTTCTTTTTCATTCATATTGTCCCCGAAGGGACAATATGAATGAAAAAGAAAGAAAATATACAGACTCCATCGACCTATTTCATATCTTACAGACCGCAGCCTTCCCTCACGAGCCGTCACTGTCTGAATGCTTCTTCTATTTCATATGCAAGTTTTATATCCATGTTTCTGTGTTTCTATTTTCAGGAGTTAACAAGAATAAACACATTGTTGTATACCCTGACATTCCTTCTGCTATGAGACCTGTACCCCATGGTCCTGGAATTCCAATACCCGACCCACCCCAAACCCTGGACTTCGATGATTCTGATGATGAATCAATGACCAATGCCAATGACCAGTCCCAGTCGTATATACCTCAAAATACCGCTTCAAATGAGCCGAGGCCTCTCAACCAGGCCAAACTTAATGATCTTACCAGGGATTTAGGACTTTCCAAATTAGCTGCCGAGATCTTGGCTCACGACTTCGAGAGGACAACTTGCTGGCTCCGGGAACAACATTCTCCTGGTATAGGAAACGAGAGGAAGAATTCCGCAAGTTTTTTGCAGTGCACGAAAATACCTCTTCCTTAGTGTACTGCTGCAATGTTGAGGGGCTAATCGAATCCTTGGGCCTGCCATATAACGCATCAGAATGGAGGCTATTTATAGACTCGTCTAAACGAAGTTTGAAAGCAGTACTTCTCAACATTGGGAATAGGGTTGCATCAGTCCCTGTAGCACATTCCGTACAACTTACTGAGAGCTACGATAACATGAAAATTTTACTGGATGCTCTCGTATACGACCAACATAACTGGAGGATCTGTGGAGATTTGAAGGTAATACTAATATCATAAGTAAACTATTGCTATTGACTATGTTGTTTTCCAAAGGTTATTTGAGAGCGTATAAGAACACTTAACTTCCCCACAGAAGTGATACAGTCCAATGCATAGATTTTTTTATCTGATAGAACAAATTCTCTAAATTCTTTAAATATTTTCATTTTTTTTCAGATTGTGGCATTTGTATTGGGAATGCAAGGGGGATACACGAAATACCCATGTTTCCTCTGCAAATGGGATAGCCGAGCGGATGAGAAGCACTATGCACAGCGTGAATGGGCATCCAGAGAGAATTTTGAACCTGGGTCGCATAATGTCGTTTCAGTGCCCCTTGTACCACCAACAAAAATTTTGCTCCCACCACTTCATATTAAGCTGGGCTTGATGAAAAATTTCATCAAATCAATGAATAAGGAGGGTTCAGCATTCCGATATCTCGAGAGTAAATTTCCTCATATATCTGATGCTAAACTAAATGCTGGGGTTTTTGATGGTCCTCAAATTCGAACTTTGATCAAGGATACTCAGTTCGAAAACGCAATGACTCCAACTGAGAAGAATGCCTGGCAGGCATTCAAATCAGTTGTCACTGATTTTCTTGGCAAGCGTAGAAGTCCAGAATACGAGTCCGTTGTCGAAAACTTGATGGAAGCTTTCAAAGCTCATGGGTCGCGCATGTCCATAAAAATGCACTTTTTGTGGCCCCACTTGGACTATTTTCCTGAAAATTGCGGGGATTATAGTGAGGAACAGGGTGAACGATTTCACCAAGATATCAAAATAATGGAAGAGAGGTACCAGGGAAACTGGGATATCAATATGCTGGCGGACTATTGCTGGTGTTTGAAGCGAGAAGTGCCCGAAGAAAAACACAGACGGAAAGCCAAAAAACTTCATTCCTTCCTCAATAAACTTTTTTCTATATTCATTGTATGAATAAAAGTATTTATTCACACAATGTTTTCATTTTTCACGAGTGTTCTTATAATATTACTCGTATCTACAGTGTTTAAGCTAAAAAAATCAATAAATTTGGGGATAAAATTGGACTTATAATAAATGGCCAATAGAGAAAAAACCTGACCTGATTGAGGAAAACCAATGTCATTTTCGAATTCAGCATGGTCGAATTATATAATATGAGTTGAAAAAACCCTCACAGCAGACAAAAAAATTTCATATGCATACCAGTGTTATATGAAGCATAAAAAGACCAGAATGTGCTGACTGACCTCAAAATTCACCCGATCTGAATCTAGTTAAACATTTATGGACATTGTTCATGATCTAAAGGACTCCTAACAACCTTATTGATCTATTGGAAGTGATGTACAACAAAGCTGAAACATCATCACCCGAGATACCATCTGTAAAATTGAATCAGTGCCACGAACAGTACCTGCTGTATTGGCTGCAAAAGTGGAACATACAAAATATATTATAGTCTTCACTAGTCATTAAAGTCAAACGATTTTTTTCTTTTTTCCCTAAAATTCCTTTTGTTATTAAATTCTGAATCAACAAAATTTCATCGTATTTTGCTGTTCTTTACAAAAAGTCGAAGTGGATTCGTAACTTTTTCACTTTGGGATACATACATACATATAAACACACACACACACACCACATATATATATATAGAGGGTGATTCATAAAGCTGTTACCACTGTAATGGTGAATAAAAAATAACTACAAGCCACAGTAACCTGTGATGTTTTATTATTTGAGGTTATTTTTACACAATTACACATTGGAAATTAACAGTGGAAATTCTTTCTTTTAAATCATTGACATTACGAGGTTTTATTGCATATACCCTATTTTTGATCATACCCCATATTTCACAAATCAACAATCTGAAACACAGAAAATATTTCACCATTACAGTGGTAACAGACTTATGAATCACCCGATATATATATATATATATATATGATGAATAAAACCACGAAGGAAAGGAAACACAGAATGGTGCTCATTTATTTCTCCGTTTATTGTATATATATATATATATATATATATATGTGTGTATATATATATATATATATATATATATATTTTTTTTTCTGTAACCTATATATAGGCTGTAACTCTTTATGTACTTCAGTGTTTCTGAGGATGTCATTAGACGAAAGCGCTTGAGCACCATTCTGTGTTTCCTTTCCTTCGTGGTTTTATTCATCATAAATATTTTTCACGTGTTACTTTCGTGAATTCATTTTCATATATATATATATATATATTATATACACACACACACACACACCGAGTATATACAGGTGGCGCAAAAGTCGCGCATCAGAGGAATTTTCAGTGTTGATTATAATATTTTTTTTTCTTTTAGGTAGGGGGTGGCTGCGAAATTAACAATAGATGAGAAGGTGAGCTTGGTTTGCTTGTATGGAATACCAGGTGCAACAAATTGATGAATCCGTACAGAATTTAAATTCTGTACCGATTCATCGATTTGTTCTACCTGGTATTCCTTACATTAAAACGAAGCTCACTCTCTCGTCTAATGTTAATTTTGGAGCCATCCCCTACCTAAAAGAAAAAAAATAATATATTCAACACTGAAAATTCCTATGATGCGCGACTTTTGCGCCACCTTATATATATATATATATATATATATATATATATATATATATATATATATATATATATATATATATCAGGATTGGGTTCAAGTACAAGTAAGTACAAATACAAGTACTTTCGTGGAAAAAATTAAATTTATCCATATTTGTTTGCAATTTTATTGTACACGAATAATACAAATGTTTCCTCTAAGCATGACCTCACTGACACTCTAAATGCCTCGCCTGAAAGTAAGTTGGTTCGGAATATGAAAGTGAATATGTTAAACTCAGTCCAAATGTAAATTTGTCCCTCATCCTGAGGCAATGATGCTTGTTATCAAGAGATTTCTAAATTAAGTGAAATAAAAATAGTGATGAAACTGAATCAATCAAATGGTTGCAAAAGTAAGCTCAAGCACTTCACAAGGCCCATGTATACATCACATGAACCATAGTTAAAAAAAATAATAATATGTATTCAAAACCATGAAGTCACTGACACTCAATGCCTAGCCACCCATTTAACTCAAGTTAACGCTTGAAGTACTTGAAAAATACTTGAAAGTACTTGAATGTTTTCAAATCCATTTCATGAAGTACAAGTACAAGTACTTAAAAATTAGTACTCGAGTTTCAAGCACCAAGTACAAGTAAGTACTTGAACCCAAGCCTGATATATGTATATTTTTCCTTTAGGATTGACCGCCTTTTCAGACCTAAACAGATTCATATCACGGCGAGATTAAGTTAGAGGAGGGACAGGAGCCGTGATAATCGGAGGAAATCTAATATTGGGCCGACAGAGAAAGAAGCACCCTCTGCAAGAATGGACCGAAGACGCGTCGAGGCCGGACGGGAATGTAACTCCGGGAAGCACTGCGAACGGAAGGTTGAATAAAGAGGGCAAAAAAAACACGTGCTCAACAGTGAGAGGAACATAGCAATGTGGGCAAGGCTCAGGGGGATTTCTAGACATAAGGTGACCAATGACCATGGGTCAAACGGGTGTAACCAATTCTCAGACGAGCCAATAGAACTTCCTTATGCCGGGATTTATGATACGAAGACCAATGACGAAGAACAGGCTTGAGACAGTGAAGTTTGTTTACACCGACGCCATCCCATTTGTGCTGCCACAGCGACCTGAAATGGCGGCGGAGGGAAGGAATGAAATCTGAGAAGGGCAAAGATTTAGGGGTACCGTAAATTGCGGCCGATAAGCCGAACCGGCGTATTAGCCGACCTTAATTTTTCCAGATAAAAATTCTGATTTAGGCCTATACCTGGCGCATAAGCCGACACTCTCCCCACCCAACACTGAACAAGCCAACATTAAGGCTACACCACTTTCAGCAAACTTTACCGAAAATATCAGTAATTAAATAAAAAATGAACCTACATTTATCGTAACACCCTTCAAAACATTAAAAATAAAATACTACAGTATTATATTGTAGTAGAATACACTTACTGTAGTATTGTAGTAGAATAGTTATTGTAGTATTGTAGTAGAATACACTTACTGTAGTATTGTAGTAGAATACACTTATTTATTTTAGTTAAGGTTTCAAAATTTTGCATTGTTTACATTTGCCGTGGCCGTAGGTGAGACTGACAGTGCCTCTCTACTATTTCGTCTATTAATTATTTATAACAGAACCTTATATATTTTGCAAAACATGGTAAATGATTAATGGCAGTAACAAATACTACAGGCAGGTACCAAAGTAGTATTTATGAGCGTTAAAAATCCAAGTTGCAAGTCCAATGTTCCCTCTAATTTTTTTTAGTCCGTGTGCGTAAGAAATTTTCGTTGTGCATACATTTAGATTCATGGTGAAAAATTGTGCAAACTTTCCTGAACGCTATTATCTTCAAAATGAAATATATATAAGTATTAAATACTTAAATGCAAAAAAAATCACTTTTTTCTACGTGAAGGTCAAAATATGAAAATAAAAACCCACTCTAATAGACAGAGTTTATTTCCAAAACAGTTTCGACGCCCACTGGCATCCTCCTCGGGTGGATACAGAAACACGAATGAACCAAAACAAGAGGGAAAAACAGTCCAGGGACCGACCGTTAAGAAATTCGCACCTAGGTTAGATCCCATTCTCCCGACACCGGAAGGGCATTTTCATTAAGTACATTCGCGCAAATTTAAAACTATCTTCCTGTTCTAAACATACAGATTCTATTATTTTTTATTTTTTTTTACATAATTATTACATTTATTATTAAATTTATTACATTTAATATTGCATAATTATTTATTACAGAAATTATAAATTTATTATTAGATTGGTTACCACATTGTTGTTTATTATACAGAACTTATAAACCGAAAAACGAATGAAAAAAGCCGATTAGGAAACAATCCAGAGACCATTGAGAAATTCGCACCTAGGTTAGATACCGTTCTCCCGACACCGGAAGGGCATTTTATTACAGTGTCCGCTTATAAGTACATTCCCAAAAATTAAAACTATCTTCTTGTTCTATACCTACAGATTCTAATATTTTGACATAATTACTGCATTTATTATTGCATTTACATTTTTTTAACATTTATTATTATTACCTTTACCCTAATTATTAAATTTATAATATTACCTTTATTATTACATCTGTTGCATTTATATTTATTTCCACATTTATTACTTCCATTATTACATTTAATAAAAGCGAGTAAGGAAACAATCCAATCCAGAGACCTTTAAGAAATTCACACTTAGGTTCGAACACGTTCCCACGACTCCGTAAGGGATTTTTTGACCAAGAATCTCATTAAAGGGTCTAACTTATAAGTACCTTGGCACAAATTAAAATTATCTACTTTTTCTATACACACAGATTTTATTATTTTTCTTTTGACATAATTATTACATTTATTGAAACCCGTATTAAAGAACACAAACATGCCTTCAGAAGTTGTAATACTAATAATGCCATTTTTTATCACGCCAGCTCAAAATAATCATGCTATAGATTGGGAATCAAGTCTAACGTACTTTATAAATTAATAATTAGAGACCGGAAGTTCAGGCAAAATGCCATAAATGCCTTTTTTTGCCTATTTTACTCATTTTTGGGAGAAAATGCTTTTTTTCGATATGAAGAGCCTAATTTGCCTATTCCACCTGTTTTGAATGAAGAGTTTCGTTTTTTTTTTTACCAAATTATCATATTTAGCAACTTCTAATGATTAATTGGCAACTCCACTTCTCCAGATGTCGTACATATGGCAGCACTGCATATTTGTTTTCAGTCACTGTTTGTTTGCATGAGTGAGCACGTGTGATAATGTCTAAAGTTAAAGCATCTTCTTCTAAGAAACTAAATGATTATGTTCAGCAATTTGGGAGCAGTGTGTTCTCCACTGACGGCTCTATATTATTCTGTAAAGCTTGTGAAAAGGCAGTAAATTCAGAGAAGAAATACTTCGTGATCCAACATATAGAGACAGCTAAACGCAAAGTGCCGCTGACAAACGGAAGCTTGGAGGAGAGCAGTCATGCCTACTTGCTAACTACGTTGCTGGCTCCAGCCGTAAGTCACAATTTTCAATGGACTTGTGCAAAGCATTTGTTGATGCTGGCAGTCCCTTGTGGAAACTAGAAAATCCGTCTCTGAGAAAATTCTTGGAGAAGTATACAAATGAACGCATTCCTAGCGAGTCGTCATTAAGAAAGACCTATGTAGAAGACATCTATCGGATTGTTATTCAAAATATTAGAGATGGAGTTAAGAACAAGTACATTTGAGTATCAATAGAGGAGACAACCGATTCTGTTGAAGGTTTGTTGCGAATGTAATAGTTGGAACTATGAAGAGTGACCAACCCTCAAAAATCTATTTGTTAGCATCAGAGCTACTTGATAAAACAAACAGCTCAACTATTGCTCAGACTTTTACCAAATCACTTGCATTACTATGGCTTGAAGGAATAAAGCACAATAATGTTCTTCTCTTCATAACTGATGTAGCTCCATACATGAAAAAAGCAGCTGGGGCTTTAAAAATTATTTTCCCCAGAATGCTACATTTCACGTGCTTAGCTCATGCACTCCACCGAGTTTCTGAAAAGGTACGAAGATTATTCTCTGATGTTGACAAGATGATTTCAAATGGAAAGAAGGTATTTCTCAAAGCTCCTTCACGAGTCCAGGTTTTCAAGGAAAAGGCACCGGGATTAGCACTGCCACCTCAGCCAGTACTGACAAGATGGGGAACTTGGATAAATGCCGCACTTTACTATCGTAAAAATTACAACACAGTACAGAGCATCGTAGAAAGTTTTGATGAAGAGGATGCATCTTCTATCAAGATTATGAAATCTCATGCAGAAGTCATTGCAAAATGATCTTGCATTCATTAATGCCAACTTTTCAAATTTACCACTTGCAATAACTTCACTGGAAGAAAGAAACCAAACCTTGGTAAGTGCATTGGGCATTTTTATAAACGTAGTTGAGGAAATTAATCAAGTTTCGGTGCCACAGGTAAAATTGTCCAGCAGAAGTGTGAAAAAGTATTTCAGGTAATGCTGACCTAGCTCAAATCAAGAACATTGCAAAAGTCCTTGAAGGAGATGGTGATGTAGACGTTTCAAATCTAAACTCAGAAATTATAGCATGTTTTAAGTATGCACCAATCACATCAGTTGTTGTTGAAAGATCATTTTCCCTTCTTAAACACTTGCTAACTGATCGTAGACATAATCTAACGTTTGAAAATTTGGAAAAAATGCTTGTTGTAATGTGTAACCAATGAAATGAATAAAGCTATACTTCATAGATTTATTTAGCATTATTTTATTAATGTATGGAGATGGCTTACCTATAGTTTTAGCTGATGTTATTTAATGAATTTCGATTTAAAAATAAATGCCTTTTTTTGCCTATTTCCATGTTTTATTCTGCCTTTTTGCCTGCCTATTTCACTGTTTTTTAGTGCCTGAACTTCCGGTCTTTAGTAATAATTATGTCAAAAGAAAAATAATAGAATCTGTGTGTATAGAAAAAGTAGATAATTTTAATTTGTGCGAAGGTACTTATAAGTTAGACCCTTTAATGAGATTCTTGGTCAAAAAATCCCTTACGGAGTCGTGGGAACGTGTTCGAACCTGTGTGAATTTCTTAAAGGTCTCTGGATTGGATTGTTTCCTTACTCGCTTTTAGTAAATGTAATAATGGAAGTAATAAATGTGGAAATAAATATAAATGCAACAGATGTAATAATAAAGTTAATATTATACATTTAATAATTAGGGTAAAGGTAATAATAATAAATGTTAAAAAAGGTAAATGCAATAATAAATGCAGTAATTATGTCAAAATATTAGAATCTGTATGTATAGAACAAGAAGATAGTTTTAATTTGTGGGAATGTACTTATAAGCGGACCCTGTAATAAAATGCCCTTCCGGTGTCGGGAGAACGGTATCTAACCTAGGTGCGAATTTTTCAATGGTCTCTGGATTGTTTCCTAATCGCCTTTTTTCATTCGTTTTTCGGTTTATAAGTTCTGTATAATAAACAACAATGTAATAAGTTAACCAATGTAATAATAAATTTATAATTTCTGTAATAAATAATTATGCAATATTAAATGTAATAAATTTAATAATAAATGTAATAATTATGTAAAAAATAAAAAATAATAGAATCTGTATGTTTAGAACAGGAAGATAGTTTTAAATTTGCGCGAATGTACTTAATGAAAATGCCCTTCCGGTGTCGGGAGAATGGGATCTAACCTAGGTGCGAATTTCTTAACAGTCGGTCCCTGGACTGTTTTTCCCTCTTGTTTTGGTTCATTCGTGTTTCTGTATCCACCCGAGGAGGATGCCAGTGGGCGTCGAAACTGTTGTGGAAATAAACTCTGTCTATTAGAGTGGGTTTTTATTTTCATATTAAATACTTAATAAATATTATTTCCATAAGGTGATAGCTTGATCATTACGGTACTATTAAATTGATATTAAAAAACTGTTTACAATATTATATATTCTTAAAAAAGAAAACATTTTATCCATTCTAAAAATATGAATAAAATAAAAAATAGTAAAATAAAATTCAACAAAATAAAGAAATAAAATAAAAATAACATTAATTGAAAATGACTATTTTAGTTATCATTTCTCAAAACAATTTTTAGCATTTAGCAATTTAAAATAGACTATCAAGATTAATACATGATTTTATCCATTCACAAAGTAGGAATGAAATAAAAAATAATTTTATTTTTTATGAATTGAGATAATTACTATTCATTTTTATGCAAAAAAGAAAGAGAAGATTTATATTCAATGCGTTAATGTATAAAAGAAAAAAATGCAAATACATAGAGTAAATAAAACCCGTATTGCGTAATTGCGCGGACGTCGGCGAAGTCGGGCGGAAGGGGTTAATACTTAAAAGAGCGACTATAGAGTATGTTGATGCAAATGGTCAGACCTTGTGTGACGGTATATTTTTTAAATTACTTTATTTACTGTCGTGATTCATGATACGCTTGAGCCTGTGCGCATTTTATTTTGCTGTGTACGCGGGTTTCACAACGCGTGTGTGCGCGCACACGCGCACACCTTAGAGTCAACATTGGTTGCAACCCAGTAACGTGTGATATAAGCCTAAGCTTCAAGTCTGACGAAAGTGGCGCAGCCTTATTTTTGTGTTTGCCATTTTATACCCGCCATATTAGCCGACCCTTAATTTTGGAAGCAAAAAATTAAGCTTCAAAAGTCGGCTTATAGGCCGCAATTTACAGTAATAGTAATAGGAAGAGAGCAAGCTCGTCTAGCCAAAAACTCCAACTCCTCGTTGCCGGCGATACCCACATGAGATGGGATCCAACAGAAAGAAATACACCGCGCGGAATAAGCAGTGAGAAAATGGCCTAATTGCTGTAACCTTCTGACCAGAGAGTGTTTAGGGTCATAAGATTCCAAGGACATCAGAACACTGCGGGAATCCCAAAAAATAACAAACGAACTCGGGGGAAGAGCACCAAATGTGGGTTAGAGCTTTCAGAATAGCAAAGAGCTCCGCTGAGTAAATGGAAGTGTCGTGAGGGAGATGAATACTCCGAACAGTCTTACAAGGGAGGTGAAAAACCGCCGAAGCGGCTACGCCTAACCGAGAATGGGAGCCATCTGTGTAGATATGAATGGAAGAAGAGTGACAAATAAGGTGTTCACAGAACAAGGCTAACAGGACAGTACTAGGGATGGAACTTTTAATCAAAGGGACACAAATCTTTGCAATAGGAAATCGGATGCAGAATCCACGGAGGAAGAACCTGAAACGAGACTGGGAGGATCTGAGGTGAAGGAAGAGCATGATGAGAGAGGAAGGCATGGAGAGTTGAAGTGAGGTGCCAAGAATCGTCTAGACTAGAGGAAGAGTTGTATCAAGGGCAGTGCAGAGAAGGGAGGAAGGAATCCTATGAGCTCGGTAATAACTTTTTGTCTGAAGGTATGCACGACGGTACCGAAGGGGAATGGAATCGCAGTCCGCCTGAAGACTAGCCACCGTTGAAGAGTGAAAGGCTCCGGTAGCCAGGCGGAGACCCCAATTATAAAGAGGGTCTAGAATTCGTAATCGAGAGACGGAAGCGGAGCTGTAGACCTCACAGCCATAGTCAATTCTCGATTGAACTAGAGAGGTGTACAGGCAGGAGAGTGTGCGCCTATCAGCACCCCAAGACAAGTGGGAGAGGTGATTTAAGAGTGTAAGCCGTAAGGGTACACCGAGTGGAGAGTCTCAAATTTCTCAAATAAGGTACCCAAGTAAGACGGGAGTCGAGAGTGAGGCCTAAAAATTTAAATGTGTCCCTTATCGGAATGGGATTACCGGCTAAAAACAGCGATAGAAGTGGGACAGAAGTAGTCCTACGTCTATGAAAAGACATAAGCATAGCCATCTTTCGACGGCATTAACTGAAAGCTGCACCTGTCTTGCAGCCACTCGTAGATAACTACCTGCACCGTAAATGGCAAGACCATCTGCGTAGAGAGAACACTTTATGGAAGATGGTAAAAAATGGACAACCGAATTCATAACCAGAGAGAAACAAAGAACGCTGAGGACAGATCCCTGCGGGACTCCTTCCTCTTCTGTGGTTAAATCGGAGAGAGAGCTACCAACGCCAACTCGAAAAGTTCGGTTCCTTAAAATTAGTAATAAAAAGAGGGAGAAAGCCCATGAAATCCATAGAGTGGAGACGCTGGAGGACATAATACCTCTACATAGTGTTATAGGTTTTGTGAGTGTCGAAAAAGACAGCCACAGTAATTTGTTTGCGAGAAAACGCAGTTTGGAGATCATAGCTAAGGAGAAGTAGAGGGTCTAAGGTACTACGAAATTGACGGAACCCAGACTGAGATGGGGGAAGGAGTCCTCGCCACTCTAAGATAAAGGACAGTCGGGAAGCGACAATCTTTTCCATTAGCTTACAAATACAGTTGGTCAAGGCAATCGGGCGAAAGTTTTGAGGAAGGGAGGCGTCTTTGTCAGGCTTCGGGAGAGGAATAACTATGGCCTCACGCCATCGAGAGGGAAACACACACTCAATCCAAATACGGCTAAAAACGGTAAGTAAACAATATAGGGCCGAAATATGCATGAACTGCAGCCTTTTGCAATGGATACCATCTGGTCCAAGCGTTAAGTTTCTCCGAGAGGATAGGACAGATTTAAGTTCACGCATCGTCATCAGTCGATTATAAGGTTCATTGTTCGGGCAGTCGAAATGGAGATACTCTCTCTCCATTGCATCTTTCCACAAATGGAAAATCGGAGAATATCCGGCGACAATTGAAGCTGCGGCAAACGAAGCAGCCAGAGTATTCGCCACTTCTTTGGAGTTAAAAATGTCATTGCCATCAACATGGAGGACTGGGGGACGAGAGGGAGTGAACTTTCGGGAGATGCGGCGGACCCGGTTCCAGACCGTAGCAATCGGGGTCGAAGATGTGATCCCGGAGACGTATTGTTGCCAGGAGTCCCTCAGGACTTGTTTAAGGACTCGACGGGCCACTGCCCTAGCCCTTTGCATGGTAATGCGGTTATCTGGAGATTTATGGCGGTAAAACCGGCAAGTAGCAGTCTTCTTGTTTCGAACAGCCTCCGCACACTTCGGAGGCCACCAAAGGACGCAGATCAGATGAGAGGTACATTGTCTACTGGGAACTGTCTTCTTCAGCCGCATTCCAAATTCTCGAACCCAGGAAATCTAAACATCCGTCCACCGATGAAACATCATGGGAAGTAGAGGACACGTAGGTAAGGCTGCGATAGGACTCTCAGTCGGCTCTAGAAAAAAGCGAACGGGAGGAAGGTGGCAGGCAGATTAGTTTCGAGAACAATGAACGACAGCCGCACCGGGAAATGGTCACTCCCGTATTCACCCCCCAGCCTCAGTCATTTTTCCAGGAAAAGTCCAGGAGAGCATCGGTGCAACAAAAGGAGAGATCTATGCAGGAGGAAGTATCTGTGTGAACGTGATAGTAAGTAGGAGCACCTGAGTTAAAACAGTGGAGGGAGTAGGATGACGTCAGGGAGATCAAGGAACCAGCCATGAAGGTGTCCCGAACATTACCCCACACTGGGCTACAACTATTAAAATCACCTAAAAGTAAGAAAGGTCTAAGGAGTTGATCAACAACTTCCACTAGCTCCTTTCGAGAGACGGGGGCGTGTGGAGGGAGGTAAACAGAACAGACGGTATACCGCCGAGACAAAGAAAGCCGACCAGCAACCACCTGCAACATAGATCAAAGTATGAGTGGGCGACAGGGGACTGATCTATGTACAAGGATGGCTGAACCACCTCGAGGACCGTGAGCGGGCAGGGGGTTTGTAAAGGAGATGTAGCCAGTAGAAGGCATAGATCGAGAACCCAAAGTAGTTTCTTGAAAACAAACACAAGCAGGTCGGTACGTTTATAAAAGAAGGGAAAGACCTTCATAGTTGGCAAAAATGCCGCGACAGTTCCAGTGAAGAATGGAACTAAAATTAATCATTGTAATGGAAATATAAAAGAAAAAACTTTAAAAGTGTAAAAGGGTAAAAGTTAAGGATGTAAAAGTTCAAAGTGTAAAAGATAAAAGTATAAAAGATAAAAGAGGAAAGTGCAAAAGATAAAACTTAAATATGAATAGGTAAAATTAAAAGTTAGATACGGAGAGGTAAACGTTAAATATGCGAAGGGAAACGCTAAAAGTAAAATATAAAAAGGTAAAAGTTAAAGAACTATTGACCAGAAACAATGGAGCAGATACGGCGGATCTCCCGCAAGTCCGCATCTGACCCAACCTGAGGCCGCAGGTGGGAGTCAGACGGGCGAGCAGGGAGAGAGGAGGTAACAGGAACTGGTATGCAATACTTCCTAAAGCGACCGCGGCGCACTCCTAAAGAAGGAGCAGAGACAGAGGCATTGTCGGAACAAGGAGAAGCGAAGACAGAATCAACGGTTGACGGAGAGCAAGAATATGTTGGGGGCACAGGGAGATTTAACAAGGAGCTAGAACGGGCGGGTAAGGCTGACAGGAGTGAGTCCAACACCGCAAGTTGGCTCTCCAACTGGCGGAAGTTCGGAGGGCGACGAACAGGGACGGACGACCTGGGTGAGAGACTGACGATGCCCACCTGGGAAGAGGGAATTGAGCCACCAGGACCAGTAGTACATACAAGGTTCCGGCTTGGAGGAGGAGAGGTCACGGAACTGGGACAGAGGGATGAAGTAGAACCTCGGGCACGGTCTGTAAGGGTACCACTCATAGTGGCAGTGGAAGACTGCGGAGAGAGAACCAGATCCGAGCAACGGTGGTGGCGGTGATAAACTGGAGAACCAGGGGGGGGGGCCTCCTCGGCCCTACGTTTAATACAGACGCCCTTGAAGGAGAGAGAATGCGGCGCGGAAGCGTTCGGGCCAAGGAAGGTCGCGGAGAAACATATGAAGACTGCTGAGACCGACGTTCTGGAGAGCGGAACTGGGCCGAAGTGAGCGAAGAAGGAACTGGGGGAAGAGAAGAGGCAGAAGGGGGTTTCCGTAAACGGTCAGATTGAGAACGAAAAACACAAAGAATGTCAGCGAATGTGAAATGTTCTCGAACAAAGTGAGCATGGACCTGAGCTCAAGCCTCAGGAAAAGTCGTGCGCTCCTTGGTCTTAAGATAACAACTTCAAATTCAAACTTATAAATAATATAATATATGAAGCTGAGGAAGCAGGATGGTTACCACCAGACATGGGGCTGAGGCCTGGCCTCGGCCTCGAGGCCGGTCTCGAGCATATTTTGTAGGCCTCGGCCCCGGACCTCAAAAGTGGACTTGGCCTCGAGGCCAGCTCAAAAGTGGAAAGGCCTCCTGACTTTCGTGAGGTCTTAGGGAATCCTGATTTGTTTTTTCTGTAATTTTCAACCCCCGGTAGCGTTGGGGTGAAGACTTTTCAGGTGGGCGCGCTCGGGGTGGATATTCTTCAGGTGAGGACCATGACCTGACAGGTGACCGCATGTGACGGCATACTTTGATAAATATTATTCAGACAGGGGTCTAGTCAGGCGGCAGTCTTTGATAAGTACTATTCAGTTAGGTGACCAACGGATTAGTGACAGGTCACTGTGACGTTAGGCACATAAATATTATATATGTCCCGGTGTATAAATATTATTCAGTCAGTCAGCAATAGACCAATTGACTTAATGTAGCAAAGGTAGTGTGGGAAAGCAATCTATCAGTTAGTCATCAGTTGAACTGAGCCTAGCTACTAGCATCGATTATTTTGTTTTTCGTTCGTCGTCGTAAATTGTAACATATAAACTTCTAAATAATAAGATTTGAAATGAATATATAATATCGGATGCAAACAATAATTTTGCTAATATCGGCATTATAACTGAGATGTAAATTGTTATATTGTTTGCAAATAATTTTTTCGGTCTTTTTGATTTACTTTAATAATATAAAGTATTATACATATAACTTTAAAAATGTCTGATAATGGATAATATCAGGTGAAAATATACTCTTGAATCAAATTATATATATAACATGCTGAAATATCAAGTGCAAATACAGTATATTCTTAATATTATCGTTATTATATTATTATCGTATATATAACTATATAGTAATGGCATGATATAAACTTCATACGTATAGGCCTACCGTACATCAGAAACATCTTTCACATACAGTACAAACTACAATTACATTAATAATTCACTGCTCGACAAAATCGAACTTTTTATTTGTCACATGAAAAAAAATGGGTGGATCTTATATGTCTTTTACAGCTGAGTTCAAAAATGGCCTCAACATTTTTTTATCACCCACCAATATTGAGTGAATCGAAAATGAAATTTGGACTAATTTATAGGCGTAATAGCAATATCAAAGTAGAAAATGCATATTGAGTTCACCTAAAATGTGGCTACTGATGATTTACGCTTGTATTTCGCCTCTGGGCCATCCCTTGACAATGTCCAGCAGTAGTCATCCAACATGCTGGGGTTCCACTTGCCCTGGTATCGCTCCTCCATCGTGAATACTTGTTGATGAAAGCGTTCCCCATGCTCATCACTAACATCGCCTAAGTTTGTTGGGAAGAAGTCGAGATGTGAGTCAAGAAAATGAATTTTCAACGACATGTTGCACCCCCCGTCTTTGTAGGCCTTGAGAAGTTCTTCAACAAGTGACTCTTAATTTTTTGTCTTAAAGTCTCCGATGAAATTTGTGTTCACTACTTTAAATGCTCTCCAAGCTGCTCCTTCAACTTCACTAAGAGTTTCATCAAACACGCTGTCTCTCATGATTTCTCTAATTTGCGGGACCACAAATATCCCTTCTTTGATTTTGACCTCGCTGATCCTCGGAAATTTCTGTTTCAAGTAGACACCCTTCCCCCCCCTGCCATTTTGATCCATAGCCTTAACAAAATTTTCTATTAAACCAAGTTTAATATGTAGTGGTGGCAAATAACTTTTTTGGATTAGGAAGAGGTGAACTGGTGAGATTTTTAGGTCCTGGAATCAACGCTTGTCGAAGTGGCCATTGTTTCTTTGAGTAATGGCTTTCCCGTGCTCTGCTGTCCCATTCACAGAGGAAACAACAGAATTTCGTATAACCCAGTTGAAAACCAAGAAGTGCAATCACTAGCCTCCGAGGCTATATATATATATATGCTGCAAACCCACAAAGAAAAAGAAAAACGATTCTCATTTCACGTGTTTTATTGTGAAATTCATCCCATATATATAGGCTGACCATATTTCCTTGAGACAAAAACGGGACATTGGGATGGCAAAAAAGGGACGGGGGTTATGTAATATTCTGTATTCATGAAAAAGTAAGTACATAAACCGGGACAAAATTGACATTTTTATTAAAACGACGGGACGGCCAGGAAATATAAAACAAACGGTACTGTCCCGTTCAAAACGGTACGTATGGTCAGCATACATATATATATATATATATATATATATGTGTGTGTGTGTATATGTGTGTGTGTGTGTGGCGTCGGCCTCCGAGGCCATATATATATATATAAATATATATATATATTATATATATATATATAATATATATATATGGCGTCGGTCTCCGAGGCCATGTATATGTGTGTGTGTGTGTGTGTGTGTGTGTGTGTGGCGTCGGCCTCAGAGGCCATATATATATATATATATATATATATATATATGAAAATTATTTCACGAAGGTCACACGTGAAAAATATTTATGATGAATAAAACCACGAA
The DNA here is from genome assembly GCA_023014485.1 of Bathynomus jamesi. NCBI lineage: Eukaryota > Metazoa > Arthropoda > Malacostraca > Isopoda > Cirolanidae > Bathynomus > Bathynomus jamesi. The sequence goes on from JAJOZX010001861.1 coordinate 213,689, forward strand.
GGAAAGGAAACACAAAATGGTGCTCAAGCGCTTTCGTCTAATGACATCCTCAGCGCTTGAGCACCATTTTGTGTTTCCTTTCCTTCGTGGTTTTATTCATCATATATATATATATATATATGATGAAGAAAACCACTAAGGAAAGGAACACAGAGTGGTGCTCAAGCGCTTTCGTCTAATGACATCCTCAGGAACACTGAAGTAAATAAAGAGTTCAAGACTATATATAGGTTACAAATTTATATATATATATATATATATATTATATATATATATATGTTATAATGTTATAATGTTTCAGACCAACAAAGACCCTAGGATCCACTCATGGCTGGTCTACCTAACTGTGTTCGTAATTGTGTATGTCCTCCGTGGTGGCGGAGGGGACCTACAATTTTACGTGGGTTTCGAACCACAAGAACATAAGAAATTAATGTAAAAACTGGCTGTACATTGGCAACGACCAATTTTCACAAAACTAAATAATTATCAATTTAAAACTAATTAATTACACAGGTCAACAAAAAAAAATTATTATTTTTCGTTGCCAAGGAAATTCGTACGAATTTAGGGTATTTTGGGGTTGCTGAATTCCAAAATGAAAGTAGTTTTTCCGATTTGGCTCTAGTTCTTGAGATAATGAATACCCTCAATTAATAGGAAACGTAACCATAACGCGTGCATATGGGAAACTACCTGAACATTCTAGATGGTGAGACCGAATAAAATGCCATTATGTATTTCATGTGTTTACTTTTGTATGATTTGAGACAATTTCAATGCGATTTGTAAGTAGGCTCCGCCTGAACATTAATTTTTTTGCATTTTTACGTGTTTCAATGGGGTACCAATTATCTCATAAATTAGAGCCAATCTAGCAAAACCGATGTCATATTCGGAATCAGCACCACAAAGTTACCTCAAAATCACTCTAATATGATTGGCAATAAAATTAGTGTTGACCAGTGTTATCGATTTAAAACTAAAGATAGAATCTCTGGATCCAGAGGATCAAGTCATAATAGACTACTATCCACAAAATATATTACACTCTATATCTATTTATAACCGACATGCAAATATATCAGATCCAAAGAATCCAGTCAATTTCATTACGGTATCCATCAATACCAGACCTTCCCAACCAAAAATAAGTCACGGTCCATATCGATTGCGGACCAAGTCAAAATTTACAACCATATACATTACAATATATATACTTAGGAGGAAAAGTGTAGGTGTGGCTGTAAAGACTGTACAGTAATGTAGAAATGTGTGTGCACCCATTTTGGGTCACCCATTTCAAGGTGTTTGTGGGGCAAGTGAAGATCATGAGTTTTTCAATACCTCACAGTACTATGGGGGGCACCGCTCGGCAGACGAATCTCTTTAAATGGGGTGTGTAAGGACAGAGAGTATCCCCTAACCCAAGATGCTGCCTCCCTATATCCCACAACACTTGTGTTGAGCTGTGGAATCTATCACCACAAAGCCTTAATTTTACTACCCTAAACTACACCCAATCTATCAACATATGCGTCTAATCTATTTTTAAACATGTTTATAGACGTGCTACTAATTACTTCTACCGGCAAACTATTCCACCTATTTACTATTCTATGCGTAAAAAAGTTTTTGGCAACTGCTGTCTCGAACCTTCTACTTGTCAACTTACACCCGTTATTTCTAGTCCTATTATATTGAGGTATTTCGAAAAAGCCATCTCTATCTACGTTATCAAACCCATTCATAATTTTGAAAACCTGGATTAGATCACCCCTTAGCCTCCTAGTCTCGAGTGTAGTCAATTTTAACTCCTTAAGCCTATCGTCGTACGACTTTGACCTAAGCCACGGAATCATCTTAGTTGCTCGTCTTTGAACTCTTTCGATTTTGTCTATATCTTTGCGCATATGCGGATTCCAAAATTGGACCGCGTACTCCAAATGGGGTCTAACTAATGATTTGTAAAGAGGAACTATAATATCGCGCGATTTGTACTCAAAATTTCGAGCTATAAAACCTTACACTTTGTTCGCCTTATTAACCGCTGCTGTACTTTGTTTCGCTACTTTTAAATTATCAGTGACTATAACTCATAAATCTTTTTCTTGCTCTACGCTTGTTAAATCTTTCCCTGACATACTATACGAAAAATTACCGTTACGCGAACCTATATGCAAAATTTTGCACTTATCAACGTTAAATCTCATTTGCCATGTGACTGACCAATCAACGGTTTTATTCAGATCTTCCTGGATTCTACCTCTATCATCGTCATTAATCGCCCTACCACCCAGCTTCGTGTCATCCGCAAACCTTGAAACTGCACTGACAAGGCCGACATCTAAATCGTTAATATATATAAGAAAAAGCAAGGGGCCCAATACAGAACACTGAGGAAAGCCACTCGCTACATTAGCCCAACATGACTCCGCTCCATCAACGATCACCCCCTGTTTCCTACCTCGCAACCACTCTTCTAGCCAATTTACCACTACACTCCTGATTCCATGAGCCTTAGTTTCTTCAATGAGTCTTTTGTGCGCACGGTGTCAAACGCTTTCTGAAAATCTAAATACACTACATCAACCGCCAGATGACTGTCGTAAACGTCAACCACGCTTCGAAAAAATTCTAAAAGATTAGTTAAGCAAGATTTGTTTCGCCTAAAACCGTGCTGCGTATTTCTAACTAGTTTATGCAATTCTAAGTGTTCGACTATACGATCCCTAATTATTGATTCTAGTAGCTTACCTACAACAGACGTTAAACTGATTGGCCTATAATTTCCCGCCGCACCTTTATCGCCTTTCTTAAAGATAGGTGTTACGTTTGCTAACTTGAAATTATCTGGTACGCACCCCTCAGAAATAGACGCATTAAAAATCTTTGTTAGCGGCACAACAATGCTATCTTTTAATTCTTTTAGTTGTATGGGATATATGGAATCCGGCCCCGGTGATTTACGCGTTTTCATTTTATCAATATAGCGCATTACCTCCCCTTCACTAACCACAATATTATCCAAAATATTACCATTATCAAAAGGTAATATGTCTATGACCGTAGGGATATTCGTTACATCTTCTATTGTAAAAACTGACGTAAAAAATTCGTTTAGTAAGGTAGCCATTTCCTTGTTTTCAGAAACTAGATCTCCGTTAACATTTTTCAACGGCCCCAAGACACTTTTTACTGGATTTCTATTGTTGACGTATTGAAAGAATCGCTTGGGGTTTTCTTTACCGTCACGAGCTATGGAGATTTCGACTTTTTTATTACACTTTTCGCTTCACGCCTTAGAGATATGTAGTTGTTTCGTAACCACAAATTGTCTTTATCGCACTTATGTAGTCTATAAGCCCTATCTCTACTCTTTATAATGTCTCCTACTCTAGAAGTAAACCATAAGGGCTTGTTGTTTAGTTTCGCACGCTTAATTTTGTACGGTACACATTCCTCCTTTATAGTCCTAAATACTGTTTCGAACGATTCCCACATTAGTTTTGCGTTGGAGTTCCCCATTACGTTTTCCCAATTGACGTGAGACAATTTATTTCGAAATTTACTAAAGTCTGCGTGCTGGAAGTTAGGAATTTTAGTCGAGTTAGCTGGTTTCGAGTGACTTACTGAGAGGACAAACTCTACCATATTGTGATCGCTATTGCTTACACGGTTCTATTACTTGAAGATCAGTAATTAGCCTATCATCCGTAGTTATTACTAAATCTAAAATACTGTCCAACCTCGTAGGTTCCCCAACCTTTTGAATAAGAAAGCTATCCTCGAGAAAATTAACTAAACGATTACCTTCCGCGTCTCCCTGCATTGTATCGTAATTCACGTTGGCGCAATTAAAGTCACCCATAACTAAAGCCTGCTCACTACCGATTATTCTCTTTAGTTCACGATATAACGCTTCGTCCGTATCAGCTGTTTGATGAGGGGGCCTATATATAACCGCAACAAGAAGTTTGAAATCGTTCAATTTAAGTTCTGCTATAGTCGAATCTATCGGTTCTGGAATTGTGTGCTTTACTTCTATAACGTTCGCAATATTATATTTGATATACAACATAACACCGCCTCCTCGCCTACCTATTCTGTTTTTAACAAAAAGTCTATAACCTTTAATTTGATACTCCCCTACAAAGTCACGAGTTTCAGTGCTAAGCCACGATTCATTTATCGCAATTATATCATAGTCTTTACAAGCAATTAATGAAAAAAATTCGTTTATTTTATTTCGTAGGCTACGAGCATTTAAGGATAGAACCTTCAAATTGTTTGTAATTGCCACACCTTCGCGAGCGCAGGGGAAATTTGTGGAATTTACGCTGGGACCGTTCGAGTTACGCCAGCCTGAAAAGAAGAGAAAGTATTATGAAATAGTCTTCCTAAACGCGCAGCTCCAACGTCATTAAGATGAAGTCCATCTCAGAGGAACAAGTCCCTCCTGTCGTAGAAACTGTTCCAAAAATTCGCAAAATGCACTCCTTCCTGTTGGCAAAGAGACTTTAGGTTATTGTTAATATAGGTCGCCTTGCTGTAGAAATCGTTACGTTGGCTAATTCGACGAAGTATACCTGTTAAAACAATCTTATTAGTTTTTTTCCTTTAATCGCTCTAGTAAGTCCCTGTACCTAACCAGCAGTTCTTCCCATCTCGAATTTAAAACGTTATTAGTACCGACATGAATAACATACGTTGTGTCCTCGGAGTTACCGTCTGTAAAATGGTCAACACTATTAGTTATATCCTCCACCCTTGCACCAGGGTAAATATAGAAATAAAAATTGTGGGAGGAGCATACAAATTTGTAAGGAAAACCAATTTTAGCACTTTGTCCGAATTCACCACAAAACTAAATGGATTGTTTGCAACCAATTTTATAGATAATGCCTGAATGATATATATATATATAGGTCACAAAAAAAAAAAAATAGAAATAAAAATAAATTGAAAAATAAAAATTGTAACAGGAGCATACAAATTTATAAGGGAAAATTACCAAAGGTTTAGCACTCTGCCCTTCTTGTCTAAATCTGTTCTGAACGAATTCAAAACAATGGGATCGAGTTGAAAAAGACCTTTGCTCATGTTAAAGTTATTTGTAAGTAGAATAATAGCAGACTCAAGAATATTTCTATTAACAATGTTGCTAGAGTGAAACAAAACTGAAGCATTATTTGTTTCACTCAAGCAACATTGTTAATAGAAATATTCTTGAGTCTGCTATTATTCAACTTACAAATCTATATTATAATAAGAGAGCTGTCCGTCTGTCCGTCTGTCTGTCCGTCTGCCCGTCACACTTTCAGAAATTGTGAGAAAAAATTGTGAGAAAAAAATTCAGAAATTGTAAAAAAAAATCAGAAATTGTATTACGGGCGGCAATGTGAAGCTCAAGATTTTCATGACTGTGTTCTTTTCTGTAGTTTAGCAATGGGGGAAGGGTGGGGGTGGGGGTAATGGGGGATGGGTGGGGTAATGGGGAGGGGTGGGGGTAATGGGGGAAAGGGTTAGCCCCCAAGTTGTATGAATGGGGGTGAGGAGGGTTTGGGAGATACCAGATTCAGAAATGTTGACACAATGTGAAGCTCAAAATTTTCACGGCTGGGTTCTTTTTTTGTAGTTTAGCCTGTCTAACCGTCAGCGAAGCGACGGGAACTGTACTAGTAACTTTAACATGAGCAGTGGTCTTTTTCAACTCGATCCCGTTGTTTTGAATTCGTTCAGAACAGATTTAGACAAGAAGGGCAGAGTGCTAAACCTTTGGTAATTTTCCCTTATAAATTTGTATGCTCCTCTTACAATTTTTATTTTTCAATTTATTTTTATTTCTATTTTTTTTTTTTTGTGACCTATATATATATCATTCAGGCATTATCTATAAAATTGGTTGCAAACAATCCATTTAGTTTTGTGGTGAATTCGGACAAAGTGCTAAAATTGGTTTTCCTTACAAATTTGTATGCTCCTCCCACAATTTTTATTTCTATATTTACCCTGGTGCAAGGGTGGAGGATATAACTAATAGTGTTGACCATTTTACAGACGGTAACTCCGAGGACACAACGTATGTTATTCATGTCGGTACTAATAACGTTTTAAATTCGAGATGGGAAGAACTGCTGGTTAGGTACAGGGACTTACTAGAGCGATTAAAGGAAAAAACTAATAAGATTGTTTATTTTTATTTTCTATTTTATTTTTTTTTGTGACCTATAAATCATTCAGGCATTATCTATAAAATTGGTTGTAAATAATCCATTTGATTTGTGTTGAATTCGGGCAAAGTGCTAAAATTGGTTTTCCTTACAAATTTGTATGCTCCTCCCACAATTTTTAATTCTATATTTACTATATATATATATATATATATATATATATATACGTACGTACGTATATATATATTTTTTTTTGTAACCTATATATAGTCTTGAACTCTTTATTTACTTCAGTGTTCCTGAGGATGTCATTTGACGAAAGCGCTTGAGCACCACTCTCTGTTTCCTTTCCTTCGTGGTTTTATTCATCATAAATATTTTTCTCGTGTTACTTTCGTGAAATAATTTTCATATATATATATATAAATTATTGAATGCCCGGTTAGGTCAACTATACACCCTTGACGATTGGTTAGGTTAAGTCGTGATATTTTCGTTAAAGCTAACGACTTAACCAATCGTTAAGGGCATACAATTAACCTAACCGGGCTTTCAGTTGATCTAACCGGGCATTCAGTTGACCTAACCGGGCCTTCAATTAACCTAACCGGGCATTCAGTTGACCTAACTGGGCATTCAGTTGACCTAACTGGGCATTCAATTGACCTAACCGGGCATTCAATTGACCTAACAGGGCATATTATATATATATAGCGTTCAACTTCCACCCGGGCAACGCCGGGTCGCTCCGCTAGTTACTGTATAAGACTAGTAAACTATGATACATGGAGTTCAACGCTGTTCACGATCATATTAATTGTTTATCTTTATGAACACAGACATTACATTATAATTACATGTATGCCAATGACTGCACATTCAATTGTCCTTTAGATATACAGTATATATCTGTGTTATATTGTGTTGGACTAGTTTGTTCCCCCTCCACCCCACCTTACCCCCAGTTGGGGTACCTTGACTATCACTGCGGCGTTGCCACATGGACGGCGGAGTCGCCTGTGAGGCGAAGAACATTACATATGCGGGCAAATGTACATGCCGGTGACGGCAGGCGGCGCACAGCAAAACCCAGCTGTCCATTCCTTCACACAATAAAGAAATTGGTTGGTAGATAAATGGGTACCCAAGGTAGCCTAGTGGTTAAGACGTTGGGCTGCTGGTGGGGCGTGGTTCGGATTCCACGTTAAATTGTAGGTCTAAAGTAAAAGTTGCAAGCTTGACCTTCGTCAGAATGAACAATTTGGGCGGAAGCAAAACCAAGATTAACCAAGGTTGTATATATATGGATACGTATGTTTGTGTATATAATATATATATATATATGTGTGTGTGGTGTGTGTGTATATATATATATATATATATATACACAGGGTGGGCCGAAAGTCTGGATCCATAGGAAAATATTTATTTTTAGTACATAAATTACAACAAATGGTAAATACTTAAAATGAATATCAACTTTAACTCGTAAATGCGCATCCGTGATACTGTACAGTAGTTCGTACTCCAGTATAAATACTCAAATACTTTTTTTATTTCAGCCCAGAAATGGCTTCGAATCGCGCTACACACAGAGAAGTTGCTACCGAATTCAATAGAAATCATCCTGATAAGCATCCAGTAACACATGCGACTGTTGGCAAGTTGTTTAAACGTTTCAAAGAAACAGGAAGTGTACATGATCGACGGCGTTCTGGTCGTCCAAAAACTGCAACTGATGAAAATACCTCTGCAATGGTATGTGAAACTTTAACGAATAGTCCAGTAAAGTCAACAAGAAGATTATCAAATGAAACACGCATCTCGAGAACTTCAATTCGAAGAATTAAAAATCATAAATTCCATCCCTAAGTGTCTCGATGTCAGAGGCCGCCAATTTGAGCATTTGTTATAATTTGTTGTTTATACTGGAGTACGAACCACTGTACAGTATCACGGATACGCATTTACGAGTTAAAGTTGATATTCATTTTAAGTATTTACCATTTGTTGTAATTTATGTATTAAAATAAATATTTTTCTATGGATCCAGACTTTCGGCCCACCCTGTATATATATATATATATATATATTATATATATATATATATATAATATATATATATATATATACTGTGTATATATCCCATCTCACCAAAATATTTGAAAGAGAGGAAAAGTTCACTGAAAACCAGCACGGATTCCGGTCAGGAAGACCATGCCTGTCTCAACTATAAAGAATTAAAACAGCATTATAGATATACTGTACTTGAAAACAATGAAATCTACGTTGTAATGTACTGTACACTAATTTTGGTAAAGCATTTGACAATTGTCATCATGGTATAATAGCGCATAAAATGAAATATATGGGAATAACGGACAAAGCGGGAAAATAGACGTATAACTTTCTCAGAGAACGTCAGAAGTTGTAAAAATCCAAGGTACTGAATATCATCATCAGAATCGGAAGTAGCTCAGTAAAACATGGAACAGTATTTACCACACATCTATTCATTATCATACTTACAGACATAGACAGCGAAGTAACTAACGACAAGATTTATGAGTTATAATGACCGACGCTGAGAAATTTCAGACAAAATAAGACAGCGGTAAACAAAGCAAAAAAGAATTAAGGAACAGTTAAAAGAAGGGACAAAAAAGTAATATCTAGAAGAAATTCAAAGAAATTTCACATCAAGATCAATACATAGTGTACATCTAATCTATTTTCGCTGAAAAGGAGAGAGAGGTACAACATAATACATAGAGAGAAGATATTAGAAAAAACTAGTACTGTACCTAACCTCAAACTGATCCCGGTAGCCATCCAGACAACAATGGAAAATAGGAAAGGTAGAATGTGTAGTGGTCCCAAGCTAAAGGCCAGCCAAGGAACATCCTCAACTCTGAAAGAAAATAGCTTTGTTATTAAGAGGGCCAAGACTATTTAATCAAATACCCAAAGACATCAGAAACACCACCTACAGTATATCAAAGTAGAAGTCTTCAAAAGAAGACTAGACGCCTAATTGAGGAATATTCCGGAGGAACCGGGTGTGCCTAGCTATGAGATGGAGAGCTCAAGCCAACAACTCTCTTCTACATCAGGACAGGTCTAGTGGTGGGGTCACCAGCTTGATTTACGTGTCATGAGAGACCGACGCACGGAACACTTACAGTATAAAAGTCGTGAGGTACATACATATTAGTGGTGGACCGGATATCCGCATCATTTTTAACATCCGCATCCGCACTTCTGACTGCGGATGTTATGCGGATATTACCTCTAATAAATTATGCAATTTACAATTAAATTAGCTTATAAAGTAGCTTATAAGGCCCACTCATGCACATTTCATGTAAAGTATTAATTATTAATGAACAAACAAATATATAAACCTCAAAATATAAATAACTGGTAACACAGAAAATTGAATGAAACTTGTTTCATTGAATTTTCTGCGGCTGAAACTTTTGAGAAAGTTATTATTTTTATCATAATGAAAATATTAATATTAATTTTAATTCTTATGCATTGCCTGCCATAATAGTAATATCACGAAATTTGAAAAATTATGTCATATATTCATAATTCTATATTATATTGATAGATTAACTAAATATCCGCATCCGCATCCGCGGATATTGAAATTAAAGATCCGCATCCGCATCCGCAGATGTTGAAAAACTGACATCCGGTCCACCACTAAATTATATATATATATATATATATATAATGGGTTAATTTCTTTAATATGTACTATAATTGTTAGAATATAGGGGAGAAGGAGAACAGGAAATTAAATTAAATTTCTTTACGCTTTTTTAAGCAAAGCAAACAATGCAAGTTATAAATATGCATTTTGTTTGCTTCATTACAGGACGTCTCAAGCGGGCACTGCACCGGCCCCATTTACTTCCTCTATTTTATTCCTCAGTCTCTCGTACTGAAGTTGCTTTATGATTCCTCCGCAATTTGAGTCGTTAATGCATCGGCATTTTTTGTTGTTGTTGTCAAATGGGAATTGTTAATAAGTGTTGAATTGTTCGGAAATTATTTATATTGACGAATGGAAGAAAGATTTTGTTCTTGTGAATTTTTAACATTCACTAAAAAACGAACAATAAACAATTTTTATCTGAAATGAAACATTTTTAATGTAATTAATGATTCCCTTCTATTCTAGTCTTCTTTCACAGTCAGGTTAGGGAGTAATGGAAGAAAATTGTTTTTACATTCTATTTTTACAATTATGTAATTCGTAACTCATAATTTAATATATATATATCTTATGATGATGATAATGATGATGATGATGATCTGTTACAGATCTACAGAAGCTAAGGCTAACAAAGACCCTAAGATCCACTCTAAGTTTGGCCCGAGAGAAAGAAGAGAATAAGGGGCTAATTACTAAGTAGCAAAACCTATCATTCCTGGGTTAACATTCACTCAGAAAAAGAGAAAGACTCACCATCATCATCCGCCGGCCACTGACGACAAGTCGGAAAAATAGTTGAAGAGAATAGGAAAGGGGTGAAAGATGAAAAGAAGTGAAATAAGAACGCTTACAAACCATGCAAACAGTCTAAACTCAAACACTGTCATACCATGCAAACTACAGACATGCAAGAGAATAAGAAAAGAACAAAAAAAAGTGTGAAGAGTATAACAAAGAGTGGGTTAGTTTACGCTACGAGCTACATCTAAGTTCGTGTTAGTCTAATTTTTTTTTTAATATAATTTTATTCCTGGCATATCACACGCTGGCATGTCAGAGGCTGGCATTAATCGTCAACAGACTCGTCCTCGACCATTACCCCCGGAGCTCCTGTTGCTAATTGTTTTATTATTTTAAACGACGGTAATATTTTTAAAATGCCTATCTAAACGATTTTTAAACATATTAACGCTGGTAGAATTCACGACGGACGCGGAAAGATTATTCCATTTATCAATTACTTTAATCGTAAAAAAGGTTTTAGCGATATTAGTAATGAAACGTCTGCCACGTAATTTAAATCCGTTATTACGAGTATTGCTATTATCGAAAGTGAAGAGTTTGTCAAAATTTACGTTATCGATTTTATTAACGATTTTGAAAACTTCAATAACCTCCTCCCTTAATCTCCTAGTTTCGAGTGAATGCAAGTCTAACTCTTTAATTCTATTTTCGTAAGACTTGTTGCGCAGTGACAGAATTAGTTTCGTGGCTCGTCGCTGAACCCTTTCAATATCCTCACGCAAATACGGGCACCAAATCTGAACGGCATATTCTAAGTGAAGCCTGACTAGGGACTTGTAAAGGGACAATATAATATTCTTCGATTTAAATTCGAAATTACGCGCTATGAAGCCTAACATCCTATTAGCTTTTGCGCCAAAACTCCAGGCACTGCTTCCTATTTTTAAATCCTTAGATGCGCGTACGTCTAAATCTACTCCTCGTCAACGCTGGCTAACTGTCTATCGTCCATCGTGTACGTGGTGTACGTGTAATTATTGTTACGAGAACCTGTATGCAAAACTTCACATTTGTGTACGTTAAATTGCATCTGCCACTTATCCGTCCACTCCATAACCCTATTTACATCGTCTTGGAGCCTATTTCTATCGTCCACGTTAACAACTTTACCGCCTATTTTAGTATCGTCCGCGAATTTTGGCACGTTATGGTCAAGTCTACATCTATGTCGTTAATGTAGATTATGAATAGCAATGGGCCTAACACTGAACCCTGAGGGACAACGCTATCTATATCCAACCACCCCTATTCCCTACCATTAACAACGACCCTGTTTCCTGGAACGAAGCCATTCCTCTAACCAGTTAGCTACCTGACCGCGTATACCGTGCGCTTTAACCTTCGCGATTAATCATCTATGCGGAACTGTATCGAACGCTTTTTTAAAGTCTAAATAAATAACGTCGGCCGTTGTATGCCTATCGTATTCGCGCATTATTTCATTATAAAACTCTAACAAATTAGTTAAACAAGATTTATGGCGTCGAAATCCATGCTGACTATTAATAAATCGCGACTTTCTAAGTGATCGACGATACGATCCCTAACTACGGATTACCGACAATTGACTAAGCTAATAGGCTTATAATTGCTAGCTACTGTGCAGTCGCCTTTTTTAAAAATGGGCGTAACGTTAGTTAATTTGAAGTCTTCAGGAATAATCCCCGCTTCCAATGACTTCTTACAAATTTTTGTTAATGGGCCTACTTTTTTCTTATGTAATTTGATGCGTACGGTTTGAAAATGACCTTCATTTCCCTGGGAAATGTGCCGTTTTTTCAGAATTTTTTTCAGAAATGACCTAACCTAACCTAACGAAACTTAATGAAATAACTCAGGTTAAATGAATGCCCGATTGTTTTTGGATGACTTGCCATTAAATGTGACATGAGTATCTTCCTGAAAGATAGTTGCTCAGCCACCTTTAGATGTTATTGTGCATGTTTGTGTTGAGTATTTTGTTTATGAGAGGGAAGCGTGGGATAGCATCAAATGCTTTACTAGTGTCTATTGTTGCTGATAGTGTACGTTGAGCTGGTCGTCTGGAGTTGATGCCATCCATGATGTGCTGCGTGAGGTTAGTGAGTAATGTCGTGGTTGAGTGGTGACGTCTGAATCCATGTTGAGTAGGCGATAGTGGTATGCGTGGGTTGGTGATTTGTAAGATTAGTCTTAGTCTTTGTAAGATAAGTCTAGTCTTAGTAAAGTAATGGGTCTATAGGAAGCTGGTTATGTTAGATTTTTGTTTGGTTTGAGTAGTATAATAATTTTACCTTGTTTCCATATGTTAGGAATAATACAGTGTTGGTATGAATATATGCTGATATTTGTGAGAGCTAGTATTCCCTGTGGGCCCAAGTGTTTAAGGTGTATGTTAGATATGTTGTCTGGTCCAGTAGCCTTCGAATTCTTAATGTTTTTGATGATCTTGGTGGTCTGGTCTGTATTGAACGGTGTAATGGTCGTGTCGAGTCTGTAGGTTTTCTTGTGTCTGGCTGTTTGTCTGTCTGCATGTTTCTGGTTGTTGTCTCTGTTTAAGTGACTTATCTTTGCGTTGTGATTAACTAGAATGTTAGCTTGTTGTGTATATGTTGTGATATTATTTTGGCTGCGACAGATAGCCGCGTGTGAGGTGTGAATGCCGCTATTAGAGTGGGTAATGCTGTTTATAGTCTTGTATAGCCTGAATGTATCTGTGGAGTGGTTTAGTGTTGTTATGAATTCCCTAAATGTTTCTGTTTGTTTTTCTTTAAGTTTGTCGTTTATTTCTGTGTTGAGCTGTTGTATCTGCTATTTTATGGCTTCTGTGTGTGGTGTTTGTGTGTTATGTTTGAGGTTGTTACGTTGCCTTATGAGGTGGGCTATTTCTCTAGTGTAATTTTGGTTGTATTTCCTAATGTTGCCCTTGGGTATGTATTTGTTTGCATTTTTGATGACCTGATTAAATGTCTTCAGTGTTGTATTGATGTTTATGATGGGTGTGCTGTTTAATGTGGTGAATTGTAATTTCTGTAAGTGTGCCTAAGGCTGTTGGGGCAGAGTGTAGAACGTGTTGTAATGATGATGGGCAGGTGGTCTGATGACAGTTGTTTTTCTGTTCTCCGGTGTGTATGTGTTGCTAGTGAGGGGGAACAGAAGGTGACCGTCTTGTGCTGGGATGCCGTTAAGGAGTGGAAGGTTTGTTGGATAGTGCGGACAAGTGGGTGAAGGGGAGTTAAATTTTTCAAGGGGAGCAGTGCGCTTTGGGAATCTAAGTAGATGACATAGGAGTTGGCAAAGTGGGTGTTTATAATGTTGAGGGCTTCCAGAATGGCGAAAAGTTCTGCTGAAAAGACAGAGGCCTCACGGGGAAGGGGAACGGCTCTAGAGAGCGGCTGGGTCACGATCACCGCTGAGGTAGTCGCACCATCCTCTGATCGGGAACCATCCGTATAGATGGGGACAGCGTCCAGGTGTCGGGTTACGTGTTCCTGAAAGAGCGACCTGTATACTGTAGCGGTCGTAGTAGCTTTCGGCAGGGCACATAAGTCCCTGCAAAACTTGATAGGGGTGAGGAGCCAGGGAGGATGGATATGATACGAGATGGGGGTGACTAAAAGAGGAGGCTTGTTGGAAAGATCCAGAAAACAGCGGACCGCTCCCGTGAAGTGCCAGCTCTGACCCTGGGGCGGAGGTTCTAAAATCGCCGCTAACAAAAGTGACGAGGGCAGCCTCTGCGCGCGAAGGTAGGTCCGCATGAGGAGCAGACCCGGTCGGTGGGTGAGAGGGAGGTAGTTACATTCTGCTTGGAGGCTGGAAACTGGGGAGGATCGGAAGACACCGGTGGAGAGGCGGAGGCCCCTGTTAAGTACCGGGTCCAAGATTCGGAGGGAAGTGCTGGAGGCAGATCGTATACAACACTCTCATAGTCCAACTTTGACTGGACCACGGAGGTGTAAAGACGAAGGAGCGAGCGTCAGTCAGCGCCCCACGTGGTGTGGGAAAGGTGGTCTAGGAGAGCGAGGGGACGCTGGAGCGTGTGTTTTAGGTACCTGAGGTGGGGAACCCCGTTGAGCCGTCGGTCGAAGGTCATGCTCAAAAACCTGGCGGTGGGCACCACTTCGAGGGGCTCGCCGTATAGCGTGACCGAGGGGGAGGGTATGGCTGTAGATCTTCTGCTGAAGACCATACTTTTGGTTTTAGAGGTGGATAGGCGGAAACCAACTGATGTCGCCCACCTCTCCAACCGATGGATGGCGAGCTGACTTTGTCGTTGGACGACGAGCAGTTCCCGCCCCGTGAACCATATCGCAGGGTCGTCTGCATAGATGGAGGAACGGACGGTGGGTGGAAGGGATTTTGCTACTGTATTCATTACCAGTGAAAAGCATATGACACTGAGGATGCTTCCCTGTGGGACCCCGTCCTCTTGCTCAAAGGTGTCAGAGAGGAATGAGCCCACCTGTACTTGAAAGGTCCGGGAGGAGAGGAAACCCCTGATGAAGGTCGGCAGGGCTCCGACGAAACCCAAATGTTGGCGCTCACTGAGGATTATACGTCGATGGGTGGTGTCGTAGGCCTTCTGGCGTTCTGTATATCTCGGCTGATGAGCAGGAGGGGGTCTGTAGTGGAGCGGAACTGTCTAAAGTCAGACTGGGTAGCCGGGAGGGAGTCAGTGTTTTCAAGGAGAAAGGAGAGTCGCGCGGCAATCATTTTCCCGAAGATTTTACAGCCACAGCATGTTAATGCGATTGGTCTATAATTAGTGGGGTCAAGGGTTTTTTTGCCATGCTTGGAGATTGGTATTACGTGGGCCTCTTTCCACCGAGAGGGGAGAGTGCCCTCAATCCATATACAGTTGTAGAGATCTAGAAGGAACAGTTGCATAGTAGGATGGATGTGTTGGATCAAACAGTAGGGGATGCCATCCGGGCCAGGGAAAGGAGACCGTCTAGAGGCGAGTGCCGCCTGTAGCTCTCGCATGGTGAACAGCCGATTATAGGAGTTGTCGAGGGATGGTGAGCAGTTCTTGTTAGGAGCCAGCGAGTGGGAGCTGTCTGTGAAGGAGACGGCAGCGAAGGTACATGCTATAAGATTCGCCACTGACCTAGGTTCATAGAGAAGCCCGTCATTAGTTCGGAGGACCGGAGGTCGGGAGGGGGCGTGTCGTCTCTCCGACACTCCGTACCTTCTTCCAGATGATAGGCGATGGTGTGGAGGAGGTGATACCACACAAAGGTACGCCAGGAAGCTCGGCGCGCTTTCTTCATCACACGGCGAGCAACGGCTCTGGCTCGCTGCATCTTCATGCGATGGGTAGGGGTTCGCGTACGATAAAATCGTCGGGTAGCCCTCTTCTTGGCACAAGTGGCCTCCGCGCACTCTGGATTCCACCAGGGTACTTGTCGGGCTATGGGGTAGGCAGAAGATCGTGGAATGATGATGCTTGCAGCTGCGACAACAGTCGCCTCAAAGTATGCAATGCATTCATCGGAGGATGGAAAGTGGGCCGTCGTACAACGTGTGGAAGTGTTGTCCCGGAAAAGTGTCCAGTTAGCTCTGGCCGTTATCCACTTCTCCGGTACCCGAACGGTCTGATAGTGCCGATTTAGTGTGAGGCAAACAGGGAAGTGGTCACTGCCGTGGTCATCCCGAAGGACTTGCCAGGTGAAGTCTAGGAGGCCGTCCGTCGAGATGAACGATAGATCTATACAGGACGGGGTGCATCTGGTGGCGTGGTAGTGTGTGGGAGAGCCGTCGTTGAGGCACTCGAAGGAGAGTTCAGCCATGAGGGTAATCAGGGTCGGAGCCACAAAAGTGGAGGTCGTATCATCCCACGAGGGGTGGCGACTATTGAAATCGCCCAAGAGTAGGAAGGGTCTGGGGAGTTGTTGATCAACCTCAACCAGGTCATCGCGGGAAACTTGGGAGTGAGTGGGGAGTTAGATCGAGCAGACGGTGTATTGCTTGTCCAGGAAAATCCTGGCAGCAACCACCTGTAACGGGGATCTAATAGGGCGGTTGTGAAAGGGGACTGTACGGTGGACGAGGATGGCAGCCCCCTTTCGTGTGCAGGTAGGAGACGAAGATGTAGTGCTAGAATATCCGGTAGGGCAGGGCTCGGCCTAGTCCCCAGGATTAGCTCCTGGAGACAGACACATACCGGACGAGCAGAGGCAATCAGGGAATTTAGGCCTTCGTAATTTGCGAAGATTCCCCTACAGTTCCAGTGTAGGATCGTCGCTTTCGGAGGGTTCATTGTTGGACGAGGGAGAAGTGGAGAGGGTGAAGGTGCTAGGGAGTTAGACTGTGGATGGAGATCTATGTCCATGATGGCGGGGGGTAAGTCTGGGGCCTGTCGGGTCACCTGCCGTTCACCAAGGAGGGAATCGGCTGACCTGCCAACCCCTTCGGGGACTGTGGGGTCGAGTCGACCGAACGGGACCGGAGACGTGGATCGCGGCAGCCCGGGGACCGTCGCGGGCTCAAAGGGTGAGGAGTCGCTAGACAGAGTTCAGTGGTCTTGCAACGGGGGAGGGTTCCGTTATCGAAATTGGTACCTCCCTGTTTGTCTGTGGTTTCCCGGGACACCCGGGGTGACGAGAGGGGGTACCAGTAGGGTGTGTCGAATTTTTCAACTTTCAAATTCCAAATATGAAGGGTGCTAAAAAGTTGCAGCATGACTTAGGAATTCTAAAGATATTTTTGTTAATTTAATATAATTTAGTTTTGCTTGGTAAGAAGCTACATAAAAATAGTGACTTTTTTTACTTTTTTGTGGAATTATATAATAATTATTATATTAATAATTATATATGCTGTATATATAATGCACTGCTGTTTTTGCTTATTTCACAGGTTGAAACATATTCATCAGTGTGCTGAAGATTACTTGTCCGTCAGTGCTACCATCCTAACCAGTGGGAATTGACCTACAATGGCTTCTAAAAGGAGGACAAGACTGGGGACATTCACACATATGAGCAACCTAATTGGAACTGGTAGAAAGTTGTTGCCCTCTGAACTCCCAACTCTGCGAGACGTTCTGAAATATGGGCTACTGCTAAGAGAACAAAGTGGTGAGGATGTGAGAAACTACCCAGCAGCCAGTCTTGCAAAGAACATTTACCCTAAAGTGCTTGAAAAGTGGGAACGAGTAAACAGTTCTTTTGTAGCCCCCGTTGTAAATTCACGAGTCACAATCTTAAACAAGATCCAAGAGAGCTGGGAGCAGGCCAAAAACATATCTCTTGGGAGAGGAAAGCTACATGTCAAAGAGGCTTTCATTGCAAAACTTGACAAGCTTTTTGACATCCTCAGTTGCAAGTGTAAAATTGTTCTCTGATCTGAATTTGGCTGCCTTGCAGATGCTGGTTGCAAAAACGAAACTCACATTAACTGTACATGCCCTAGGGAGATGAAGATCCCTGTGAAGGAACTTGCTTTCATTAAAGGTCAGAGAGACAAGTCTGGTTCTATTGGACCACATCAGATTGGCTTGCCAGATCAACCTGAGCACAACAGACAAGTCAAAAAGCAGAAGCGGCAAGAAGACGAAAGAAGAAGGCTTGCTGAATATAAGCAGACAAGTAAGCAGGATGTTTCAATGCCATCAAATGAAATAATTTTCTCTGATGATGAAAATGAAGAACAAATAGCTGATGCTCAAGATGGAAAGGATGGAAGTTATGAAGTGACATTAGAAATACCAAGCACCTCTTCAACTTCCAATAAAAAGCCAGAGTACAACACATTAGAAATACCTAATGTTGCTATGCATAGCATCAGATATGGTGTTGGCCTGCGTGCCACAGCTGCCATCACCACTGCTGCCTTTATGGATGCTGGCTTGATCACTGAAGAAGACAAGAGACTTGTAGTTGATCACAATAAAGTCAAGAGGGCCCAAGAAAAAGTTATGAGATCCCTGGATCAGGAATTTGATGATCTTTGTAAGAAGGGTGAAATTGACTGCATCTTCTTTGACGGCCGTCAAGATACAACTAAAATTATGCTGAAAGCAGACAATTCAGATCGTCAGTTCCCGAGCATCATCAAAGAAGAGCATTATTCTGTGTGCAGTGAGCCAGGTGGAAGATATCTCTACCACTTCACTCCTGAGAAAGGCTCAACGAGAAAAAAACCTGCTGAAGTTATTGCTGATAATCTTGTAGATTTCATGAAGAAGAAGGGCAGTGATAAAAGCCTGCAGGCCATTGGAGGTGATTCTACAAATGTTAACACTGGCTGGGAGGGTGGTTCCATGCATTGGGTAGAGGTCAAGCTTTGCCGTAAGCTGATCTGGTTGGTTTGTGCCCTCCACACTAACGAGTTACCCCTGCGACACTTGATCACAGCACTGGATGGGAAGACCTTGTCTAACAACAAGTGGACAGGTAACATTGGCAAGATGCTAGACACTGCAACCGAACTTGAAACTGATCCTTCATTCACCAAACTCTCAATTGGAGAGCCTCTTACTTCACTGAGTGACAATGTCGTAAAGGATCTCTCTACTGATCAAGCGTACGGGTATAGGATCACACAGGCCATAAGGACAGGAGAACTTCCCACAGATCTGGCCCTTCTTGAAATTGGTCCAGTGAGCCATTCAAGGTGGTTGACAACAGCAAACAGGCTTTGTCGCATATGGGTTTCAAAACATGGCCTTAAAGGCAAAACCCTCAACAACTTAAGACTGATAATGGAATACATTGTTGGTGTGTACTACCCCTGTTGGTTCAACATCAAAGTAAAACACTCTTGGGTGGAAGGCCCACGCCACATCTTGTTTCAGCTGCGGCTAGTTAGGCTGCAAAAGAAGGCTGTAGTGGATGCTGTTTTGCCAACCATCAGGCGCTCAGCATGGTATGCATTCAGCGAAATGATAATCCAGACACTCCTGTGCTCAGATGACAGTGAGGAGAGGAGAGCTGGTGTCCAAAAGATTGTTGACATGAGGGGTGGAGATGATGACACACTTGGAGAGCTTTCTGTACGTCCCAGGAAGACACCTTCCATCAACCCCAGTGCTTCTTCCGTGTTGGAGCTGACAGACTGGTCTGACGGGGTATTTGAACCTCCTTTGACATGTAAACTGACTACAGCGGAAGTAGAGAAGTTCTTTGACAAGCCTAAGCAAGTTCCACAGTGGCCCTGTCATGCTCAGTCAATAGAGAGGTGTGTGAAACAAGTCACAGAGGCAGCAGGCAGGGTGTATACACATGAGAAACGTGAGGGCTATATCAGAGGCCAAAAAGCAAGTCGGCGGCTGATGTCCAAGAACGAATCAAAGCAAGACTTGATGAAACTTGTTATTTAAATATTTTTTTTTACTGATGTCATTACTTTCTAATGTTGTTTTATGATTACAAGGATATGTTTTATGATTACTAGGATATGTTTTATGCAGAGAAACTAAATTTTTATAGCATTACATGACATTTTGAGAAGCTAAAATTAATAAATGTTGTTTTCCGAGAGCAATTTATGTGCTTTTTAATCAAACGTAGATTTACCAAGCTAAGTGTTGAGCAATCACAAAAATAATAGCAGATTTGAATTCTTCACATCCAAAAACATATTTTTAAAACCCCTCAGTGAAGGAATTGGCAAAAATTAATTTTCACCTCCCAAATTGACACCCTAGGGTACCAGTGAATGCAACGAGTCTTTTACTTATATTGAGGTTCTAAATGTAGTGGGGCTAGGCTGCTTTAAACCCTAGATCCATGTCCCAAAGCTGGATCCTGTCTGCTTTGCAGATAGCTGGTGAGGGAAGCTATATTTATGGGACCTCTTTGCGAGAGACCCGTTGCCCACGTCGGGCTTGCATCATGAAAAAGAAAAACTATGGTATTTTTCATTTACCATTACTTATTCGGACTATAGTGGATTTAATTATCCCAGAAGAGTTCATTGTTCCATGCACGGTCTGTGTGTATCATAAAAAACTCAGGGAACCATTCTGAGTTCATTCCCATCATGAAACGGACATGTTATGTGCCTTGAAAAGTGGACGCTCAATTCTGCCAGTTGAGGTTTAAGTTTTGGTTTTGGCTAAAAATATAATAGTTACTCCTTTTTCTTTGATTTATTCAATCCGACGTGAATGCAACGAGTCTTTTACTTATATTGAGGTTCTAAATGTAGTGGGGCTAGGCTGCTTTAAACCCTAGATCCATGTCCCAAAGCTGGATCCTGTCTGCTTTGCAGATAGCTGGTGAGGGAAGCTATATTTATGGGACCTCTTTGCGAGAGACCCGTTGCCCACGTCGGGCTTGCATCATGAAAAAGAAAAACTATGGTATTTGTCATTTACCATTACTTATTCGGACTATAGTGGATTTAATTATCCCAGAAGAGTTCACTGTTCCATGCACGGTCTGTGTGTTTCATAAAAAACTCAGGGAACCATTCTGAGTTCATTCCCATATATATATATATATATATATATATATATATATATATATTATATATATATATATATACACGACTATATTACACTATTATAAAAATAGGAATATATTTACACGTAAAACAGGTATCATTGTATTAAAATAAGTATCGCAAGCGATTACTGAGGCGAAAACAAAGTAATCGCAGATTAGATACAAAATCTGAACATAATCCCATGATTAGATCAAAGAGAAAATTTAATCCCACGTTTGCAATAGCGATACTCCTTTTCGAGTATAATCGGAATGAATTTTTTTTTTAATTCTGACCAAACATTTACAATTCAAAATGGATAGCGAAAGAATTCGATCTGAAATAATACACACACATTTCTACATTACTGTACAGTCTTTACAGCCACACCTACACTTTTCCTCCTAAGTGTATATATTGTAATGTATATGGTTGTAAATTTGACTTGGTCCACAATCGATATGGACCGTGACTTATTTTTCGTGACAAGGTACTAGTATTGATGGATACCGTAATGAAATTGACTGGATTCTTTGGATCTGATATATTTGCATGTCGGTTATAAATAGATATAGAGTGTAACATATTTGTGTATAGCAGTCTATTATGACTTGATCCTCTGGATCTAGAGATTCTATCTTTAGTTTTAAATCGATAATTAATTAGTTTTGCTAAATTGGTCGTTGCCAATGTACAAATTGTACAGGAAGTTGTTACATAAATTTCTTATGTTCTTGTGGTTCGGAACCCACGTAAAATTGTAGGTCCCCTCCGCCACGACGGAGGACATACAGAATTACGAAAACAGTTAGGTAGACCAGCCATGAGTGGATCCTAGGGTCTTTGTTGGTCTGAAACATTATAACATTATAACATATACAGGGTGTCCGAGAATTATCTGTACAAGTTTTGGATGTTATTAAAAGTCAACCATGAAGTGTAGAAATTCCAGTGTTGTCCCATTTTACAGAGAATCTCATTAAGTTTTTTCTGATACCAAGTTTTGACAAGTTTTTTAGAAATTCCAGTGTGTCCGAAAATTATCTGTACAATTTCATCTTTTAATAAAATTCTTGATAACACACGTATAATTCTTATACAAGATTATTTAGAATCTGTATTTTCAAAAGTTTCTTTTATTAAAGTAACGTTGTTACAAACATTAGATATGTGCACCATCAGTGATTCGCAAAACATCCAATCGATAATCCAAATGTTGCCATGTACGCTGCAGCATATCCACATCAATTCGCTCAATAGCAGCTGTGATTCTTGCTTTTAAATCATCAATGTCTGTCACCCGCGTACAAAAAAGAAAAAACTTGTCAAAACTTATCAGAAAAAACTTAATGAGTTTTTCTGTAAAATGGGACAACACTGGAATTTCTACACTTCATGGTTGACTTTTAATAACAGCCAAAAATTGTACAGATAATTCTCGGACACCCGGTACTTGTGTATATATATATATATATATATATATATATTAACCCCCCCGTCTATGGCCCTGGGTTGGTTCGAATCGACGGGGGTTCTGGTTGGGAGGCAGCAACGGATCTGTTACTTGCAGCAGTTTCTTCTATAACATTCTAATTTTTTTCTCTCGCTATAGGGTCGACAGTTGTTAATTCTTCTCTTTCTATAATACACTGATACTTTCTCTGATACTAAACTTATCGACTTTTCTTTTTATAACTTATCGACTTTACTAACTGAGTTCACGGACGAGGGCACGGCTCGAAGGAAAAGATAAAAAAACTTCTTTTACTGTAGTTTACTGCTATAATGTACAGGTAGTGCTCTGAATTTACAGGGGTAGAGGTTCGACCTCTTTCGACCATGGCTCAGGCCGGAATCTAAAAAAATTAAGGAGGCAAGGGGCCTCTGCCCCCTCCTCGCTGAGAGGCTGCTAACAAGGGAGTGTTAATCGAAATAATCGAAGAAGAAGAAGACGTAATTTTACAATTACATGCTTTATATATAATCTAAATTTTGGGGGAGTGCAGTTTGAAAGGTACGTTTCCCCCCTTTAAACACATGATCAGATTTTTGAAAGATTCCAAATACCAATTAAAAAAAAATAAATAAAAAAAAATCGTATTTTCGCCGAGTATACATCTCTAAAGGGCGACATAATTACATTGAGTACAATCTAAGTACATCACTGAGCACATTGCAACTTCTGTTTATTACAATTATGATTACAATTACCAACCAATTCACATTCGCTTATTATCGTTAATTAGTGTCATTAAAATACATTAATCACACTATATTAAATTATTATCGTTACTTAAAGTATATTAATTACATTATAAATTATCATCATTAATTACAGTTTCATTAAAGTACGGTACATCAATTACATTATTAAGTACATTAGTCACTTACAATTCTTACAGTTTTTTTATATTTATATATGGTTATTAGTACAACACAAAGTACATGGGCACATACGGTATATATTTGTATACAACATGACACGCATAATGATGTTCTATAAATTCGAATTAGAGTGAGCGGAGGTTTTTATCTTAGACGCGCTCGCTTTTGCGGGGGTTAGCGGAATTTGACCACTCGCATAAGCATTTATAAATATCTTGCGAGGGGTGAACGCACTTAAAAAAAAATAAAAATAATACATGCGAACGTATTTGCACGATTTTGAACGAACAGGTACGGAGGCATAAAGTTTCGTACCATTTCGTAGACTGACACGAGTAAAAATGGATATTTAATAAAATTGATATAGGATAATGGTCAAGATAGGACATGGATGTATGAATGAACAACATATAAATAATGACGTATAGAGTGTACAGTTTTTATTATTATGTTAAAGAATTTCCATACATTGTATACTAGAGATATGATGAAGGGAAATTAATGATGGGAAAATGTGAAGGGAATTAAGTTACTTTATGACGTCATAGTTATTTACTTCATACGTAAGTATAAGTCATTATTGGGAGGATTTAAAAGAAACGAATTAGAGACAAAGAGTGGGTATTAAGGACTAAGAAGTACAACTACGGGTTCCAATCATGCCATATGCAATGAGTATGCATAATCTGATAAAATTTAGGGATGAGGGTTAGATGCAGGACAACCATAATTAATTATAATAAATTCTCTAACAAATGAAAAATGGAAATATGGATACGACTAAACCATAAAAATGGTAGGTCGCATGGTTGTGACACTGAAAAAAAATAGAAAGCAAAAATCGAAATTCTATCCAAACTCGCTCAGGCGATTTTGGTTTCTCATGTAAAAATGAATATTGATTATTATTCATTGTTCATTTATATATATATATATATAACTTGGTTGAATGGTTTGTTCGTAGGGACGCGTAGCTTAGCGAGGAATAGGAGAACGAAAAGATGGTACATGTTTATTTACAGACGTTTCTGAAAGATTGACTTTCCATCATCAGTGCTAAAAAGTTTAAAATCAAATAAAAATAAATAAATATAATGAACAAAAACATACAATATATGAAAATGAACGTGCGAAAATTAACGATAATTAAAAATGTAATCACAGTATGCATTAAATTAAAATCAAAGATGAAATGATATAAAGTAAAGAAGGGTGGACATTAAGCAAAATATAAAACAGTTAAAAAATTAATCAAAATTTGAAGAGGATCTTACCAAATTGTTGACGAAGTGAAAGACTAATTGTACAGAGGATTGGGAATCGTTGCTTGTTGGAAAAATCCATACTGGAAAGGATGGAACCAAGCGGAGTAATGGTGGATTTCTTTTCAGTATGAGTTTATTTGGCGATGTTTAGGTTGAAAGCGGAACTGTAGTCGTTGAGGGTTGGTTGAATACTGAGTACATAAAGGGACTCAAGAATACGGAGCTCGATTAGGTGGTTGGCTGAATTTACAATTTTGAAATTAGAGAAAAGTAGCGGGTGGTTGTGAAGGTGGCAATGATCCCTTATTGGTGATTTGGAGGGTTTGTTCAAGGGCTGCGAAGTTCTGGTGGAAATACCACGATGCTGGTCCACTCTTGTTTAATATTGGCGGATGGTACTGCCAATATAGTTCGCTTTGCAGCGAACACAATTAAAAGTGTAGATAGTGGACGAAGCAAGTGGCTGGGGTGTTTTTTCTTTATGGTTAAGGTATGATTTGATACTATTATTGTTGGTGAAGACAAAATTAAATTTAATTTGGGGATAAAGCGGGGTGAGTAGGAGACAGAGTTCTGAAAGTATTTTGTGGCTGATGTGGTCGTAATAGGGAAATGAAAAATATTGTACGTCTTTTTTAACAGTGGGAACTTTAAGGGGGGGTTGATAAATATTATTAAGAAAGTTTCTGGTTAAAGATTGTAACATATGTTTTGGGAAGTTGTTAATGCTGAAATTATAAATGAATTCTATTTCATGGTGGAAGGATAAGTAAGAAGAGCAGAGATGATAGGTGCGGTGGATTAAAATTTTGATACTGTTTATTTTATATAGCAAAGGGGTGTGGCTTAGGTAATTAGTACCTTGGCCTGTGTACTTAGGTTTTTGATATATGGAAGTGTTGAATTTGTTTTTTTGTTTTGTTATTGTAATATCTATGAAGGGTAGGGTGTTATTGGATTCATCTTCTTTGGTGAGCTTAATGTTTTTGTGATGGGAATTAAAGTAGTCAAGAAAAAGGGGTGCGTGGTTGGCGTTGTGAAAAAGGAGAAAGGTGTCATCAACGTATCTTTTATATAGGTGTGGTTTGTAATGGGTGGGGCAGGCAGTCCCACTTTGTCCTGTTTCGTTATAGTGCTATTTTTATATTGATGCCCTAATTCGCTTAGCGCTCAGCGCTATTTGCTACAACGCTCTCGGCTCAAACGCTGGGCATCATTATCGTACGGTATTGCCGCAGCGCATTGGCGCCTCGTAGCCACACTGCAATTTAGCCAGTGCTTGCATTTTCAGTGAAATTATCCTATTTTAAGGTAATGAGCCTTGCGTTAGGGTAGAGTTTAGGGTAAGGTCCAAGTACTCACTTTTAGGGTAATTTATTATATACTTGGTTTTAAATGAATGCATTTGATTCTGCAAAATGTTCACTCGTACTTTCTAATTTTTACTCTTATCCACTGGCAGTATGCATATCAATAATTTTCGTTAAGTTATTCAAAGGTATAAGGAAAATAATTGTTTTTCCCTCTTTGCTAATTAGGTTTAGGGTAATTGAGCTTTCCATCTAAGGTAATATTTTTCGTTGGTGTGGAAGCCCCGAATTTAGCGTCAGTTTGTTTTTGTCGCCATATTGGTTCCTCAAAAATATGTTCCTTGTTTAGCAATTAATTTTATTCCTTGAAATCAATCATCATGAGTTGGAAAGTGCAACAGACTCTAATGTTGTTAGCGGTGAGGAAGAAAACAGCGCAAAAGCTTAACACTGGAGGTTAAGTTAGATGTAATTAAACGTATTGAAGCGGATGAACGCCAAGATGAGGTCGATAGAGCGTACTCTTTGGCTTGATCAACGGTAAGGAAAATACTTAAAACTGCAGAGGAAATAAAAGAATGTGGAAAGATTGCAACTCCTTTATCTGCTCTAAAGTTAAGTAGAAGTTGTGCTCCAATAATAGTAAAAATGGAAAGACTCTTAAGTATTTGAATTGAGGATGGAACTCAATGCCGTATGCCTCTGAGTTTATTACTTATTCAGGAGAAGGCTACGAGTTTGTATAAGGAGATAAAGAAAGACTATCCTGAGGGGGTCTGATGTTGAACCTTTTAATGCTAGCAGGGGATGGTTTGATAGGTTTAAGAGGCGTGCTAACTTGCATAACATTTCTGTTCGGGGTAAAGCTGTTAATGGTGATGATCAAGCAGCTTTAAGTTATAAAAATGAACTTGTTGAAATCATTGAGGATTGGGGTTACGCGCCTCAACAAGTATTCAATGTACATGAGCCAGGGCTATTTTGGAAAAGGATGCCCACTAGGACCTTCAACTTCATCAATGTAACCACTTATATTGTAAGTTACATACACTATGTTTTAGTTATTTATCTAGTATACCCTATTGTTTTGGGTAATTATTTACAAAATGCCATGACCTGAAGTTAAATTCAAAAATACATTTTTCTAGTGTATTTTGGTGTGCTCTGTTCAAATATAACCTTCATTTCTTGTGCAAATGAACAGAAATACGTGTTTGGGCCATGCAATGACAACTGTATTTCTGTTCATTTGCACAAGAAATGAAGGTCATATTCGAACAAAGCACACCAAAATACACTTGAAAATGTATTTTGACTACATTTTATACTCGCACAATAAAGCATAACCTAACATGTTCATGTTACGAGATCTCATAAACGACGCATTACCACAGGAAACGTGCAAAACACCAAAATTAACGAGAAAAGTTTGCTCCCGTCATTTTCGCTTAAAGTTTTAAACTAACGAAAATATCACGACTTAACGTAACCAATCATCAAGGGCGTACAGTTGACCTAACCTGGCATTCAATTAACCTAACCAGGCATTCAGTTGACCTAACCGGGCATTCAGTTGACCTAACCGGGTATTCAATTAATCATTTAATTAATCATCTAGGGCACATGACGAATCAAGTTCTCAAAGTCGAGACCACACGAACGGCACGTCATAATTCTATCACAAACACCACTAAACTGAATCCAATTAGAAAAACAAATAGCCAGAACAGAAACCAACAAACAAATTAAGTCGCAGAGTAACATGACGTCATCACTATTTCCCTCTACAAAAATCCCAAAATTATGATTCTTTGCGCAATAATGCATGTATTTATATATATTTTCTTATAATAATTTTTACTATAAATAGCATTTGTCCCAGAAATGAGTAGCAAATTTGAATAAAGCGACTAAAATTACCTCGTAAAAAGTTATTTTCAATCACAGGTTCAGCTCATGGCATTTAGTAAATATTAACTTTGTTTTGTAACATTTTAGCAATAAACAATACCCAATGTAACCAAATACATTACATTTTTCTTAGGCTATTATGCAGCTAAGGGGCGTCGCGGCTTTATAAACATACACTACCCTTTTCGACTTTAGAAATATATGTACATCACACTACAATTAATTATATACTGGGGAAATATCATTTTATTGTTTTATTTTATTGGTTTGGTTAAGGTTAGGTGGTTAGGTTAGGTTAGGTTGGTTAGGTTAGGTTGCTTTAATTGGTGATAATTGTTGTTTTTTCTGCATTATTTGGTGATAATTCTTGGGGGTTTACTGCTACTTTTTAGTGTTTTGTGCAGTGGTACTTGTCTATCCAAAACATCTTAGGGGCCATTCAAAACCCACGTGGTTCCTAAAGGGAGGAGGGGGTTCCTTATTTGACCACCAAGGGCCACATGGGGGAGGGAGTCTTGACGTTTAACCACGTGGCCAATACTAAGCATTAAAATATCCTGTTTATAATATTGTTTATCATATTATATATATATATATATATTTCGTAAACTCCAGAAAATTCCAGAAGACTCGAATCTTTATAAACACAAATTCGCTGTACCTTTATTTCGGAAAATTCTAGAAGATTCGAATATTTAACGTTCATGAAACACAAATTCGCCATACTTTTAATTTGATTATTTTTAATTTGCTTTATTTTAATTTGCATTTTAATTTACATAAGATTAAGAAGGGGTTGGGGGTGGCATCAGAAGACCACGTGGTTTTGGAAGGGGGTTTAAGTTATTGGCCACAAATGACCACAAGGGGGGGGGACAGGTTTGAAAACCACCCGAAAAAGGACCACGTGGTTTTTTAATGACCCCTTAAAACTGGTGTTTTTTCATAATTCCACAACTATTGACAATATCTACTACACAAAGCATGAAAAAACATGCAGAAAAAACAAAAATTATCACCGAACTCGGCGACGCCCCTTAGCTGCATAATTACCTTTACTTATTTAATGTCATTTTATAGCACAAAGAGGGTCCGTGGTAACGAATTAAAGCCTATTTACATTATTTCTTTTGGGAAAATAGTCCCCGCTTAGCGCTGTTTCGCTTAACGCTCGGTTTTTCTGGGTCCAATTACGAGCTCTAAGCGGGGACTGCCTGTATAGATACGGTATAGTATATATATATATATATATATATATCGGGTGGGCAAAAAAAAAAGGGAGACCTCGAACTTTGGCTATAAAATCCAAAGTTATGTTCAGATTTCAATATTTTTTTTATACCCCACAACTAAGTAAATTTCCTATATGGTAAACGGATTTCAAAGAAAACTAATGAAAATTACGGATTTATTGAACATTTCCTTATGCCACTGTAAATTCTTCATTTAAGGGGTGGCAAGCAATGACTGCCCCCCCCTGCACAGATGAAACTAATAGAGGTACAAAAAAAACTGATTGTTGCATCTTTTAGACAATTTAATTCTACGTCTAAACAAAACCACTCAATAGTTGGTGTTGCCTCCTTGTGCTTGGCGGACGGCTTCAAGTCGGCAAGGGTAGGAGGTGATGAGAGACTCGAAAAGGTCAGTGTTGTACTCAAGATTTCGGAGGATTGTTTCGATGTGCTGCTCCATGGTCCGGTGGCAGAATCGGATGGCTGATGGTTCAGCAAACATCAGAGATTTCACTCGGTCTTTCAGGATGGATCCTGAAAGATTCTGCCGCCGGACCATGGAGCAGCATATCGAAACAATCCCCCGAAATCTTGAGTACGACACTGACTTTTTCGAGTCTCCCCTCACCTCCTACCCTTGCCGACTTGAAGCCGTCCGCCAAGCACAAGGAGGCAACACCAACTATTGAGTGGTTTTGTTTAGACGTAGAATTAAATTGTCTAAAAGATGCAACAATCAGTTTTTTTGCATCTCTATTAGTTTCATCTGTGCAGGGGGGTGGGGCAATCATTGTTTGCCACTATGTACATTACTACTGCATTGTATGTGCATATAAAAAGTTACAAAGCACTCACATATGGTGCTACCTTGATGTTAAAAAAACTGCTCGATGTGTTTACCAGGAACTTCTCCAACCTTTTTCAGTCAATCAGCTCTATTGATTTGTTCTTGTGGTAGCTCATCCCATTTTTCCAGACGCTGTCGTAAATGAGCGACATTTCTTACTTTGACCCGATAAATTCTCTGTGACAAATTTTCCCAAAGGCCGTAATCGACAGGATTTAAATCAGGACTGTTTGGTGGGCAAATTTAATACCGCTACCTGGTATTCTTTTGATATCTCCTGTTTTATCGATTTTCTTGAGAAGCTTGTCCAAACCTCCTGCAGTTGGCATACGTTAATTAAAATCGCTTTAATTATCAACTTGAACCTATGATTAGCAAGATTTTTTTGGAACATTCGCCACAAATCCAATTTCTCAGCTAAAATGCTAAAAGATGGCATACAAACCATAAAATTACTTCGTACTAACATACTAAAATTTCATGTTTCTATGTACCGTATTTGCCGAGATATGAAGGATTTAATAGGTCTCCCTTTTTTTTGCCGACCAGACAATGCAGTAGTAGTGTACAGTAAATGGAGAATTTCCAGTGGCATAAAGAAATGTTCAATAAATCTGTAATTTTCATTAGTTTTCTTTGAAATCCGCTCACCGTATAGGAAATGTACTTAGTTGTGGGGTGTAAAAAAAATATTGAAATCTGACCATAACGTTGGATTTTACGGCCAAAGTTCGAGATCTCCCTTTTTTTTTTTGCTCACTCGATATATTATTGACCCTGATTTTTCTAGCGCCTCGGTGGTGTAGTGGTTAGAGTCGCTGACTACAAATCCATCGGCCCCGGGATCAAGACCCGGTGACGGCAGGCGGCGCGCAGCAAAACCCAGCTGTTCATCGTTCCACATAACAAAGAAAGTGGTTGGTAGATAAATGGGTGGCCTAATGGTTAAGACGCTGGGCTTCTGGTGGGGCGTGGTTCGGATTCCACGTTAAACTGTAGGTCTAAGTGGAGTGAAAAGCTTGATCTTCGTCAGAATGAACAATTCGGGCGGAAGCTAACCGAAAGAATTCGATCTGAAACACAGTAATACAAAAAATTATATAGGGTCCATATGTGTTTCTACCTCGTGGTGTACGGAGTACGGACGTTTGTTTCCGCTCTGTGCTAATATCAAAATAACTAGTGTTTATAAATTCAGCGGTAAATTATATCTTATGCCAGTGTGTGTTAAATATCAGTGAATTCGCGGAAATAATGTATTAAGTAAAAGCCGGTGGAATACAGCATGCACAAAGAAAAACAACATAAATTGAAACATAAATTGAAAACAATTTGAACGAAATAACAGCTTTCCTGAGATTTTTCCAAGAGGCCATAAAGGTAGAAGAGGACCATAAACGAGAGGGTCGAGGTTTCGCAGATGAAATTCGAGAAGCAGAAAGGAAATAGACGACATAAAGGAAAATAAATGGTAAAAATACGAAAAAATGTGTGAGTTGCTGTAAATTCAGAAAGTTGAATAGAGTTGGATTATGTTTAGTGGAATGCGCCACGTACCAGCCCTGCGATTGGGAAAATGGAGTAGAACAGACCACGGGCTTAAAATACATTGTATGCAAAACAGCAATACCCCAATTAACGCGGTTAATTCGTCGGCGGAAAGTACCGTGGTATGTGAATCAGCGTTGATCGGGGAATGTAATCAATGTGAAATAAAGTAAATGCAAAACTTCACTTTTTTACGTGGAAGTCGAAATGTGACAATAAAACCCACACTAATAGACTGACTTTATTTCCACAACAGTTTCGATGCCCACTGGCATCCTCTTCGGGTGGATACAGAAAAACGAATGAACAAAAGTGAATAAGAAAACAATCCAGGAAAGGTAAGGAACATTCTAGAAGGGCAGAGACCATTAAAAAATTCACACCTAGGTTAGATCCTGTTCACCCGACACCGGAAGGAACTTTTTGACCAGGAATCTCATTAAAGGGTCCAGCTTATAAGTACAAATTAAAATTATCTTCTTGCTCTATACATACAGATTCTATTATTTTTCTTTTGACATAATTATTACATTTATAAAGCTGCCAGTGGGCATCGAAACTGTTGTAGAAATAAACTCCGTCTATTAGTGTGGGTTTTCTTGTGAAATAAAGTGTTTCATTCTCAGATGTCAATGATAAAGAAAAGTCTGAAAGAAAAGTCTTTTTACGTGAAAATGAACTAGTTTTAATTGTGAAAAAACTGCAAACAATTTAGTTACGAATATGTTTAATTTTTAGCTAAAAATGCATTCATTATTACGTTCTTTTTTAATCTGTCAAACCATCCGCGAGACCGCGACTAGCAACAGTAAAAGTTTATTTATACGTTAGCGCTTTCAAATGAATTGTCATCTCGCTACGCAGAATTCTTTTTTTATTACAATCTTCAAACCAAACAGATAAAAGCTGTTCCCTATTTACCCTTGTATACTGTTTAATTTTTAGTTAAAAATTAAACCCTTTAATTTTGGAAAAAATATGTTGATATTTTCTACATACAGTATCTTTAAAATCGCGTTTGTTTTTAAAATTAACTTGGTTCCATTCAACGTTAAAAAATGCATTTTTGTCAAAAATGTTTGCTACAAAAACGTGCAAGAGCGAATCTAAAGCATCGCTGTTCCGGGAATGGTGTCAAGGTTTTATCAGCGTTATGGAGAACCAGCGTTGAACGAATCCGTGTTATGCGGGGTATGCCTGTACATTTAAACATTACGAATGCACAAACTTAGCTAAAAAGGACAGGAAAATGATGAATAGACTAGTGATGTAGTGGTTGTCCGCAACCGCAACTGCATTTATCGGTGCGGTTATTGCAGTTGTTTGAGGATATCTTCTTACAACGGCAACCAAATGCTATAAATGCTAGTGTAATGGCTATAACTGCTATAAACGTCTCCAAATGCTGTTCCTGTCATGTCTCAATGCCTTTACTCAAGGGTGCTAAAAAGTAAAAGTTTGCTACGCCCTAATTGCGACATGTCTAGAATTGCTACTTGGACTGGATGGATAGATGCATTATGTAATAACTTACATTTATCAACGCTAGGTAGCTAGAAAAGCATTATTTTAATTATATTTAATAAAGCAATGATGATGTATAATTACTGTTGATAAAAAAGATAAAAAACATTCAATTTTTTTATTAGAAATTAGGCAACCTTCACTACCAAGTTACAAACTAAACTAAAGCACCAGCTTCTGTATCTGTTCAGACACGAGTGAGGGTGGTTGTGTTGCGCTAGCTCTCCGTCGCTACCTTTGTAACGTCACGTACTTCAACCCATTAGTAAAATGTTAGACTGTGGTGCAACCATCATGGAGCGATCTACGAGTGCAGTGTGGAAGTACTTCTCGAGAGTGTCAAACGATGTAGGGAAGTGTGTCATATGTAATAAGAATTATTCACGAAAGGGTAGGAGTACCACTAACTTAAAAAAACCCATCTGCGTTCAATGCACAAGAAGGAATATAATGAAGCGATACCTAGTGAAAATGAAGCTAATGAACAGTCCAAGAAGAAAAAGAATCAAAAGTGTCTCTTACATCCCTACAGGAAATGAAGTGTGCAGTGAAAGAAAAGAATCAGACGATTGAAAGTTGCTTCGAAAAAGTAAAAATTTGGGATGCGAATCATTCCAAATCAAAATCACTGGACTATCGCATAGCCGAAATGATAATGATGGATGACTTGCCATTCAGCCACGTTGAGGACTTAGGTTTCATGAGACTCATGGCTGATCTTGTATATAACGATATCTATGACTTTGTTTCAAAGTGTTAAAAATACTTGAGCGTCTAAAAAATTTGAAAGTATCATTGACAACGGATGCATGATCAGACACGTCTGCTGGAGTGTCTTTACTCTCTTTGACATGCCATGCAGTGAATCAAGACTTCAAGAGAACCAATTTGGTGTTCAGCGTAATGCCAGTTGAATATCGCCACACTGGAAAATACTTGTCATAAAAACTTGAGCAGATGCTTCAGAAGTGGGATATTGCCCATTCATTGTGTAATGCGTGACTCAGGAGCAAACATGATAAGAGCTTTGTTTCTCACTGGCGTCCATAATATCGATTGCACTGTTCATAAACTGCAACTTGTAATCAACTGCAATTTGCAACTTGCAACTTGTAATAAACTGCAACTTGTAATCAAAAGTGGATTATCCTCACAAAAATCTCTCAGTGACTTGTTAGCTAAACTTCGATCCATCGCTACTCATTTCAACCATTTTACGATGGCGGAGGATGAATTAAAAAAAATTCAGAAACGCTTAGATCAACCTGAACTTAGTCATTCATGAAGTCGCCACACGGTAGAACAGCATTTATCACATGATGCAGAGAACACTGAAGTTGAAGGAACCACTGAGTCTATATAGCGCTGCTAACTGCAAAATGCAACAACTCACTAACGTTGACTTCACTCTCTTGTCAAACTGTGTGGCTGTGCTGGAACCATTCGATGATATCACAGAAAGATTGAGTAGTTCCACCTCTTCCATATCTGAGGTTATTCCCCTCGTCGTTTCCTTGAAAAATGTGCTGCAACCTTGCTGTGGTGCTTCTAAAGCTGATCTTGGAACCAAAACAATGAAGGAGATAATGCGCACAGAACTACCAAGGAGATTTGATGGCCTAGAAGCAAATGACATGTATTCTTTGGCTACCTATTTGGATCCATGGTACAAAGCAAAAAATTTTCCGCTTCACATGTCACAAAAGGTGTTCAGGAAAAATTGGAATATCTTTGTCATGAAATGGACAAGACTCAAACATCATCGGACTCGGAGACAGCCAGTGAACCACCGGCAAAGAAACCACTGATTGATTTAGGCCAGGCACCACCTTCTACAAGAAAATCAATAACAATAATGGACTCAATGAGTGCTCTATTGGCTTCCAGTAGTGATGACGAGACCGAGACTAAGTCAAGCAGAGACCCGCAAAAAATGATCGAGAAATATCACAAAGAGAAAAGGATTGGACAAGAAGCTGATGCTTTGGCTTGGTGTAGGTCAAATCAAAAGGAATACAAAAATTTGAGCAAACTGGCTCAGACATACCTTGGATATCCTCCCTCTAGTGTTCCTAGTGAACAATTATTTAGTGGAGCAGGAATCATCTACGATGAAAAAAGGAATAGGCTGAAGGGGAACAAAGCTGAAAAACTGTTCTTTTTAAATACAGTCTCCCAGCAATTCAATTTAATATAAGGATTAAATAGTATATATATATATATATATATATATATTATATATATATATTATATATATGAGCAGTCGCCCATGATTGCCAAGCACTCATGCACCGAATATGATACCCGAGCAGTCGCTCCCTTAATCTCAAGGACTCAAACGAACCAACTCGATATCGTACACTCGCTGTTCTCGTGTTTGCCCTTCAACCAGCCTTAGCGTGACCTTGCATCCGCTTAGGAACTCCGCATGGAAACCTTGACTTTGAGAACTTCGCGCTCTCTTTTTCTCACGGTCAACCTGGCTGACTCATGTGAGAATGGTTTCCTTCGTATATAAGGTGTCCAGCATTTCAAAATCAGATACTAGAATAGGGCTCATCGGGAGAGATTAAAGAATAGACTGTAGCGGGAAAAATTATTCAACAGATCTTCTCGGAGTGTCTCTGCCTAGGTCTCCGCGAGTAACGGGGTGCGAGTTGCCCCGTATGTCATTAGCTTGTGCTTGAGACCTTAGAACGGGCCGGTGAGTGCCTTTGAAAGGGGTCTTTTATCTTCTACCCTGGGTGATAGGGGGCAATTCACCCCGTAGGGAATACGCTTTATATCGGAATATCGGGATTGACGATCTGACTGAAGGAAACGCCAGCAGACTCAAATCTTATTTACTTTAACGTGACTTTAAAGGTCAATTATAGACTTAAGAATTACTTCATTATAACCTTTATAAACTTAAGCAGAAGAAATACTTTTATAATGAAATCCTGTTCTGTGAAGAAATATTTGCTTGTAATCCGCTTGCCTGAAGTTAATTAAAGTACCTAAAATTTAAAGTTGACTATCAGTTAATCCATTCTCGACGGACGGAAATAAGGATTAAGGGAAACTTCCCGGATTCCGTAAGCGACGAAGAAATAGTCGGCGCACTCTGTGGTCACGGCAGGGTAAGACATTGAGAAGACCTTGTCGATCCAGGAGTACTTATATTGTACCCTCTTGGAATCACTAAAATTCCCAGGGGACGCATAATATATATATATATATATATATATATATATATATATATATATATATATTATAATTATATACACCACTTTCGAATGGGCGGTGGTTGGGAAAGTGGTTGGTGGAATGCAAAACACGTTGAGTCATCGTCCCGCATCCTGGAAACACTTTTTACAGTTTAGATTATAGTCATTATATTGTAGACTGTGAAAAGTGTGGCTAAAACGCGATAGTTTATTGTGTTCTTTATTCTTAGGTAATATTATGTTATAGGGGGACATAACAGCAACCGCAACCGCGCGGAGCTCTATTTGTAAGTTCCGCAACCGCAACTGCAGAGCTATGAAAAATGACAACCGCTACATCACTAGAATAGACTAAACAACAAAATAATAGGCTTTTATGGCTTCGTGTGCGTCAAGTGAGTGGAAAACAATAGGAAAGTAATACAAACGGGGATGGAGAATGTTGAGGTAGATGAATGAATTGCAACAGGTTCACCGACAGAAAACCAGAAAACGTCAGAAAACGCCGACACAAAAGAAAATGAGATTCAGGACACCGAGGGAAATACACTACAGGTAGGTGCAAAAGTAGCCTAAGACGAAGAAATATCCCCCGCGCCAAGATAGAGACACCAGGAAACAAATTAATATTGTTCCCTTATTTAAAGGTGGTAACAGAGCAATGCCCAAGAATTATCGGCCAGTAGCTCTCACCTCCCACCTTATGAAGTGTTTTGAACGTATAATTAGAGGCGCAAAACTATTTACTACTTAGAAGAAAAGAATTTATACAACCCAAATCAACATTGCTGTACTGTCCCAGCCAGACATGGGGCTGAGGCCTGGCCTCGGCCTCCGGCATATTTTGCAGGCCTCGGCCTCTGACCTCAAAAGTAGCCTTGGCCTCGATGCCAGCCGAAAAGTGGAAAGGCCTTACTTTGATAAATATTATTCGGACAGGTGACTAGTCAGGCGGCAGTCTTTGATAAATACTATTCAGTTAGGTGACCAACGGATTAGTGACAGGTCACTGTGACGTTAGGTACAGTGCTTACAAGAAGTCTCACGCTTCTGTCTCGTCCCAAGCTAGTCTGTTAGGTATAAAATGGGCGGTCCTTATGGCAGCGGAGGTGTGTTCGGATTGGTGCACATAACTGCTCTAACACAATCAATGACGTCCATTATTACGTCACTTCTGCTACATTTCAGTGTTTAAAATACAAATGATTAAGAAGCAGAATGGAGCAAGTTTCGGGATCTTGGGATGGTTATGGAGCAATCCTAGTCATCATAATATTAGCTGGGCATTACATTATACCGTCTCAATATATACTGTAGACTATAGAGAACGACTAATTCGGAAAATATCCCAAATCATGGCATGATACCTAAGTAATTTTGACGCAGGTCTAAATTATTTGCTCAAATGCAATTATTGATATTAAGTAATTGTTGGGAATTGTTGTCAATATTGTTGTTTGTGATATATATCCTACGTGAAGAATCTAATGACCAAATTCCTCAGTGAACCTCTCACGCGCTCGCATTTCGAGGAAGTCACGGTCGTCTCACTAATAGATAGTTTATCCATTGTTTTAAGTGGTAACCTATTAAACGACCTATGTTAAACCTATTCCATCTTATGAAAGTCATTAGTCTAAAACAAGACTGGTGGGCCGTGAATCAGAGAAATTTGCATTTGATTTGTTCATCGTAATTATTACGTAATATAGTATACTGTATATAGTAGTATATAAGAGTTTATTGGTAGCATATCATATGACAATTCCCATAAACATGTGATGACCTCGATGTTTCCAGTTTTTATTTTTTTCCTGAAACTATTACCTTCTCATAGTTTGTTTCAACAATGCATATATTATCATCTCCACGAGCGTAGACATTGCAAGAAAAGATTCTAACTAAGGATAAGTAAAGTTCTTTCATGGTCACAATATATACTTTTATAGATGTCAAACATAAAAATATAATAAAATTCTATATTAACATAAATATATATTCGATACACATTTACGTCATGGCTTTAACATCAGTATTTCGTATAGCTTCCTCCAGCATCAATAATTTCTTGCAATCGTTGCGGCATAGAAGAGGCCAGATTGTAGAGAATGTTTGGTGTTCGGCGTAAGCTCTCCCAACTATTCCTCGTGTGAGCTAAAAGTGCTTCAAATGTTCTTTCATTGCGTTGCTCCCATTCGTTAAGCATTATTGCCCAAAGGTTTTCAATCGGATTCAAATCAGGAGAACGTGGTGGCAGAATTAGATTAATAATCTCTGGGTGATCTTCGTACCACGCTCTCACAACGTTACTCCTGTGAATGGGACTGTTATCTTCCATTAAGTAAAATGGTTCCGATGCTGGAACCAGATACGCACGAACACTGGGTAGCAGCACCTCTTCCAGTATCTGGCAATATTGCTGTCCAGTAAAGCGTCCATCTACTTGAGTCAATTCTCCGCCACCATAGCCAGACATCCAGCCCCACACACCGAGATTGATGTGACCACTACGTTTGCTCGGGGAAACATTTCCTTCTTCATAGCGTTTTCCGCGCTGCCTCCAACAATGCAGGGAACCATGACTATCTGTTGAAAATGTTTTTTCGTCACAGTACACAACTTTTCTCCAGAATTCTTCCTCCTGCGGCAAGTATTGCAAGGCAAATCCCATCCACGCTTCTTTATGTTCAATCGTCAATGCAGGTTTTATAGCTGGACGGCGAGAAAAATACCCTGCCTCGTGAAGTCTGTTGTTCACTGTATTTGCGCTACAACGAAGGTTCAGGTGTCTGTAAATATGCGTCGCTGGAACAAACGGATGCTCTCTGGCATAATTAACAATCGCAGCATCTTCCTCTTGAGATGTTGAACGTGGAGGAGGACCAGACTTCGGCAAAGTAGCGATTGAGTTTTCTACTTCATACCGATGAATCCACCGTTCCACAGTGCTTCGATGAACGTCTAGTCGGCTTGATATTTCTCTTATTGGCACACCATATTCATGCAATGTCACCATTGCTCCCCGCATTGCCTGGGTCGTCTCGTGGTGCACAGACGGCCTTTCCATCTTTGTGTAAATGGCTTATGTAAAGCGTGCTGGGACGATAAAGGAAATGAGGATACCATGCACCCCTTCTGAAATTGATTTCGGTTGTGAAGGGTACCAACCCTTCGAATGGTAATAATAATCAGCCAATTTCCTATTTTGTTGAACATATGCATAAAAAATTCGTCTTAAAAGCCAAGGATCCAAAGATTGTCAGCAATAGTTTATATCCCAACTGAATATAGTCAGCCATCAACAGTATAATCATTTTATTTCCATAACTACTCATGACTACTCTGTCACAGTAAATAACCTTATTATGACTTAAGTAGTA
The DNA here is from genome assembly GCA_023014485.1 of Bathynomus jamesi. Classification (NCBI taxonomy): domain Eukaryota; kingdom Metazoa; phylum Arthropoda; class Malacostraca; order Isopoda; family Cirolanidae; genus Bathynomus; species Bathynomus jamesi. The sequence goes on from JAJOZX010001861.1 coordinate 253,417, forward strand.
GTGGTAACTCTGAGTGGCAGCCTCTAGCCACATACGTTAAACCTATCAGTGCGTCTAAGACCAGACTCTTCTGTTTCTGTCAATTCATTGTTAGTTTAAGGTGTTTTGCTCTTTGTCTTTCTAGGTCTAGGGCATTAAAATAAATATTTGAGTTTGTGTTTAGCATTTCCTCCTCCCTTCGTAATTCCCCACCCAACCTCGTTTCCTTCGACATAGCAACGCTTACCTCCATCCTCATTCCACTTCCTTCATTAAACCTATTGTCGCTTTTACTGTCCCTTCCTTCTATCCTTCAATGCCAGCGTTCTTAAACCTAGCACATAAATTATATAATATGGAATCTAACACCTTAGATCTCTACGGATTCATGTTACTTGAAGACGCCTGTGTCTTAGGGGAATCTAAGTGTTGAGAGTGGGCTTGAGGGGTAGTCTATAGATTATTACAGATGACCTTGAACGCTCCAACTATTTAAAAAATGATTATTTATTACGCACATCATATGGCATAATACACACATGAATTTAAGTATCTCTTACACTATAGGAATGGAATTGAATCCTACCAGAGTTAAAAAGTCGCAAAATATGATAGATTAGTTTGTATTAAGAGGTCACTAAGAGAAAAGGATTTGGAATAGAGCGGAAGGCAGAGAGTATATTTTCTCGAGTTTTGGTTATTATTAACGTTATATGGATACATTGCCATGCGGTGTGATTCGAGAGAGAGAGAGAGAGAGAGAGAGCTTTTAAATCACACCTTTTAAATGGTTTGTGGGTAAGGGCTTCACGTATGTTATTTTAGTCCAGGGTAGTTTATGTGGAGGTGTTAACGTAACTTGCACTTGGGACTGTTAATTGTAAGACAACTACCATAGCTGGGACTGAGACACGTTATCCCCCGCATACTCTATATATATCTATATACAGTATGTCTCTATATATAAATAGATAGATTGATCAATACAATGATAATGTGGACGTCATTGATGGGGTTAGAGCAATTATGTGCATCAATCCGAACACACCTCCGCTGCCATAAGGACCGCCCATTTTATACCTAACAGACTAGCTTGGGACGAGACAGAGGCGCGAGACTTCTTGTAAGCACTGTACATAAATATTATATATGTCGCGGTATATAAAAATTGTTCGGTCAGTCAGCAGTAGACCAATTGACTTAATGTAGCAAAAGTAGTGTGGGAAAGCAATCTATCAGTTAGTCATCAGTTAAATTCAGCTCATATAATGTGTTTGTGTTATTTATGTGTATAAACTATTGTACTGTATCTGTTTCTATAACAAAAAATAGGCCACACAGAAAAGAATATCACCTGGTATACTGATAACTAGCTACTAGCATCGATTATTTTGCTTTTCGCCCGTCATAAATTGTAACATATAAACTTCTAAATAATATGATTTGAAATGAATATATATTATAATATCGGATGCAAACAATAATTTTGCTAATATCGGTATTATAACTGAGATGTAAATTGTTACATTGTTTGCAAATAATTTTTTCGGTCTTTTTGATTTATTTTAATAATATAAAGTACTATACATATAACTTTAAAAATGTCTGATAATGGATAATATCAGGTGCATACATAATCTTAAATCAAATTACATATATAACATGTTGAAATATCAAATGCAAGTACAGTATATTCTTAATATTATCGTTACTATATTATTATCGTATATATAATTATATAGTAATGGCATGATATAAACTTCAGACCTATAGGCCTACTGTACATCAGAAACATCTTTCACATGCAGTACAAGCTACAATTACATTAATGATCTTTGGTAGACTTTAAGACCACAATTTTTTATTGTCAAGATTCATAAAAAGGCAAAAATTAAAAAAATAAGGCATCTTCAAATGTAGCTCTGTTTGCAATGTGCGCTAGAGTCGCTAATAATTGTAGCCATTCAGAAATTATACGATGAACACTCAATGAGTTAGTACAATCTTGAAATATTTTGCTAGACCATCTTCACATCATAACTTTTTATATTATCATAAATACTTGAAATATTGCGGGTATATTAAAATGAGAAATAAGAACTGCATGAAATGAGAAATAAAAAGTTATTGGGCTAATGTATGGTGCCCAGGAAATATTGTTCTGGCAACTGTGTCTGATTGTGTGACCCGGCAAGTGTAAACATGCAGCATGTCGGTGTTGTGTTGTGCCCGCGTGTGATAGATGAACGGGCTTAATGCTTAATAATTCCTTTTTATTAGGTAAGTGAAGTGAGCTATGTCTTTGTTTATTAATTTTGAGTAGAATCTTGCTTTTCCTTATGGATTTCAAAGAAGAGATACAGGCTAGTGTGAGGCTACGGTAGGTTACCTTTGGAAGAGCTTTAGGCCTAGACTAAACTACATTGTTGATCCTTCCGAAACCGTGGAGGAGTTTATTCGTAAAAGATTTCAAAGTGAGTATCTGTACCCACAGGTGCAAATACCGCATTCGTTATTTGCATCCGAATATCACACCTCTGGGTGCAAATACCTTCAGCCTAACAATCTTAAGGCTTCGTGAGGCCTCCCCTAAAAAGGCCTCGGCCTCGAGGCCTTTGAAAAGTGTATGTCCTGGGCCTCGGCTTCGAGGCCAGGCCTCGTCCCCATGCCTGGTCCCAGCTGTGATGAGACAATGGTCATGTCAGTAGTATGACCGCAAAAGGAGAGAGTGCAGAGCAATTGCAATGTTGATCAAATGAGTGTCCGTGCCAACCCTCTTCCCCCCTTGGGGGGGGGGTGTCTCGCACCCACAGTGCCACCCCCAACGGTGCAAAAATGGGGGAATCCCCCAGCAAGCTGGGGGGTGTCCACCTAACCTCTTTGGGGTAGAAGGTGGGACGGCCTCACCCCCCAAAGGGGTATACCTAACCTAAGAGAGAGAAAGGAAGAGGAGGAGAGTCTTTGGGGGAGAAGTTGGGGCGGCCTCACCCCCAAAGGGGATTCCTAACCTAAGAAGGTAAGCCTTAACCTAAGAAGGATAGAGACCATCCATCGCCTGGCCGCAGCCAGACGCATTATGCGAGTTCAGGGGACCAACAGCTGTTATATAGAGGGTCGGGAGTTGCTAGATACCACTATTTATCTATATATGGAGGGTTGTCAGATACCACTATTTTAATTATTTATTTATATATAGACGAGTTGCTAGATACCACCATTTATTTTAATTTTTATTTCTGGAACGGTTATCAGTTATTTAATTTATTTATTTATATATTAAAGGCATGGGAGTGATAATCGCAATGCTTAGAGGGGTTGCCATTACTGAATTTATTAATTTATATATAGATGAGTTACCATTTACCACTATATATTTTAATTATTTATATATTAAAGGCAAGAGATGTTCTCAATGCTTAGAGTGGGTAGACACCACTATATATTTTATTTATTTACTTGTTAAAGGCAAGAGCGAAGGTAATGTTCTCGTTAATTTTCAATCTTTTAACTAAAGTACGAGAAGCACTATTTACAGATAGATTTAAATTTCCTTTAGGAACATTATTGAATTAAACATGTCCCAATAATTTACTACTATCGTTTTACAATGATATGAATCTCTCTCTCTCTCTCTCTCTCTCTCTCTCTCTCTCTCTCTCTCTCTCTCTCTAATCCGCCAGTTGTCTTAGAAGACTTAGAAGGCAGGTGTGGGTGTATATATATATATATATATAACTTTTCAGCTGCCAGATTGCGCTATTCAGATATTCTTGACAGTTGGCTTAGAAATCCGTCAGTCGACTTAAAAGTCGTAAATGGCAGATATATATATATATATATATAATATATATATATATATATATATACACACACGAGGGTCATTCAATAAGTATCCGCACTTTTTATTTTCACATCTGATAGATTATAAACACATCACTTCTCAACATAGTCTCCCTATTTCACAATACACCTAGCCCAGCGATCTGCAAGCTTCCTAATGCCATCACAAAAGAATGTTTTTGGCTGTGTGCGTAGCCAGTCATCCACCGCCTCCTTCAGGTCATCATTGCCTTGGAATAGCTGAACTCTCAAAGCGTCTTTTAGTGGTCCAAACAGGTAAAAATCCGAAGGTACCAGGTCTGCACTGTAGGCTGGATGGTCGAGAACTTCAAATTTAAGTTCTTGAAGGCATTTTGTAGTCTGTGCAGCGGTATTTGGGCGCGCATTGTCGTGTAACAGAATAACACCTTCCGACAATCTCCCTCTCCGTTTTGTGCGAATTGCTTGCTTTAACTCATTCCGAAGCATGTCAGAATACGATACACTTGTTACTGTAGTTCCACGCTCTAGATGATGTTCAAGGATAGGGCCTCGTGCACCCCAAAACAGTGTTAGCATAACTTTACCTGCTGACGGCTGCGCTTTGAACTTCCTTGCAACGGGAGATGTTGGATGCTTCCATTGCATGCTCTGTCGTTTGCTTTCTGGTTCATAGTGATGGATCCAAGTTTCATCTCCAGTGATAATGCGCTCCAAAAAGTTTTCACCTTCATTATGATACCGCGCCAAAAGACGAAAGCAGACGTCCATACGATTACGCTTGTGCTCTTCTGTCAACTGTTTGGGCACCCATCTTGCACAAACCTTGTGAAAGCCAAGAATGTCATGAACTATCGCATAGGCTGACCCTTGACTGATGTCTAATGAATAAAGACCGGAAGTTCAGGCACTAAAAAACAGTGAAATAGGCAGGCAAAAAGGCAGAATAAAACATGGAAATAGGCAAAAAAAGGCATTTATTTTTAAATCGAAATTCATTAAATAACATCAGCTAAAACTATAGGTAAGCCATCTCCATACATTAATAAAATAATGCTAAATAAATCTATGAAGTATAGCTTTATTCATTTCATTGGTTACACATTACAACAAGCATTTTTTCCAAATTTTCAAACGTTAGATTATGTCTACGATCAGTTAGCAAGTGTTTAAGAAGGGAAAATGATCTTTCAACAACAACTGATGTGATTGGTGCATACTTAAAACATGCTATAATTTCTGAGTTTAGATTTGAAACGTCTACATCACCATCTCCTTCAAGGACTTTTGCAATGTTCTTGATTTGAGCTAGGTCAGCATTACCTGAAATACTTTTTCACACTTCTGCTGGACAATTTTACCTGTGGCACCGAAACTTGATTAATTTCCTCAACTACGTTTATAAAAGTGCCCAATGCATTTACCAAGGTTTGGTTTCTTTCTTCCAGTGAAGTTATTGCAAGTGGTAAATTTGAAAAGTTGGCATTAATGAATGCAAGATCATTTTGCAATGACTTCTGCATGAGATTTCATAATCTTGATAGAAGATGCATCCTCTTCATCAAAACTTTCTACGATGCTCTGTACTGTGTTGTAATTTTTACGATAGTAAAGTGCGGCATTTATCCAAGTTCCCCATCTTGTCAGTACTGGCTGAGGTGGCAGTGCTAATCCCGGTGCCTTTTCCTTGAAAACCTGGACTCGTGAAGGAGCTTTGAGAAATACCTTCTTTCCATTTGAAATCATCTTGTCAACATCAGAGAATAATCTTCGTACCTTTTCAGAAACTCGGTGGAGTGCATGAGCTAAGCACGTGAGATGTAGCATTCTGGGGAAAAGAATTTTTAAAGCCCCAGCTGCTTTTTTCATGTATGGAGCTACATCAGTTATGAAGAGAAGAACATTATTGTGCTTTATTCCTTCAGGCCATAGTAATGCAAGTGATTTGGTAAAAGTCTGAGCAATAGTTGAGCTGTTTGTTTTATCAAGTAGCTCTGATGCTAACAAATAGATTTTTGAGGGTTGGTCACTCTTCATAGTTCCAACTATTACATTCGCAACAAACCTTCCAACAGAATCGGTTGTCTCCTCTATTGATACTCAAATGTACTTGTTCTTAACTCCATCTCTAATATTTTGAATAACAATCCGATAGATGTCTTCTACATAGGTCTTTCTTAATGACGACTCGCTAGGAATGCGTTCATTTGTATACTTCTCCAAGAATTTTCTCAGAGACGGATTTTCTAGTTTCCACAAGGGACTGCCAGCATCAACAAATGCTTTGCACAAGTCCATTGAAAATTGTGACTTACGGCTGGAGCCAGCAACGTAGTTAGCAAGTAGGCATGACTGCTCTCCTCCAAGCTTCCGTTTGTCAGCGGCACTTTTGCGTTTAGCTGTCTCTATATGTTGGATCACGAAGTATTTCTTCTCTGAATTTACTGCCTTTTCACAAGCTTTACAAAATAATATAGAGCCGTCAGTGGAGAACACACTGCTCCCAAATTGCTGAACATAATCATTTAGTTTCTTAGAAGAAGATGCTTTAACTTTAGACATTATCACACGTGCTCACTCATGCAAACAAACAGTGACTGAAAACAAATATGCAGTGCTGCCATATGTACGACATCTGGAGAAGTGGAGTTGCCAATTAATCATTAGAAGTTGCTAAATATGATAATTTGGTAAAAAAAAACCGAAACTCTTCATTCAAAACAGGTGGAATAGGCAAATTAGGCTCTTCATATCGAAAAAAAGCATTTTCACCCAAAAATGAGTAAAATAGGCAAAAAAAAGGCATTTATGGCATTTTGCCTGAACTTCCGGTCTCTACTAATGAAGATGCAATTTATTTTATTGTTAATCTTCTGTCATCGCAAGTCATGGCTCTGGTTTCTTCCTGCTTGATGTTAACGGTCGTCCTGAACGCTGAGCATCTGTCACACATGTCCGACCTTCCTTGAACATTTGAATCCACTCGTACACACTTCGCCGTGGTAACGCATTATTCCCATACTGAGCACATAAACGCGTGTGAATTTCAGCTCCTTTCACACCTTCTGCCCACAAAAAACGAACCACGGATCTCTGTTCTTCCAGAATACAAATTGAAAGCGGCGCAGCCATGCTCACTACTCGTACCATATGTGACAGCTACGAGTAGCCTAAATAAGCCTATACTGTTGCTAGCCTAAATAAGCCTATAGATCTCAGTTTGGCTCGTTATTACGAGTATATATTATATATACTAAATTATCACTAAAAAAGAAAGTGCGGATACTTAGTGAAGTACCCTCATGTGTGTGTATATATATAATATATATATATATATATATATCGTTTGAGCTGCCAGATTGCGCTATACAGATATTCTTGACAGTTGGCTTAGAAACCCGTCAGTCGGCTTAGAAAGCGTAACCAGCCATTTGGTATATATATATTCCCGTCTCCCCAGTTATTCCTTAATATCGTTTATATATACAACCAAAAGAAATAAATAAAACACCATTACATTATTCTGTTTAGACGAGTTAAGGGAAAATAATTCATGAAATATATAGGAAATAAATATACATTAAAAAATAATATACAGCAAAAATACACACATTAAACGAAGGATATATATACATTCTTAAATAATAATATCAGAACAGGATAAAACTATATAACCATTTAATATACGTACGAGCAAATACGGCCTTATATATAAATAAGCACCAAAATTTATATAAAAACTAATAATAGTACAGGATAAAACTATATATCCATTAATATATATATATATATTATATATAATATATATATATATATATATATATATATAAACAGAAAAACTTATATAAAATCAAAATACATACACTTTATGTTGTACCGTGCTTAACTAAAATACTAAACTCGCACGTGATCGAGTCTACAGGTACACCATTGTTGCCTTGTACTATACAATAAATACGATTTAGCATTATTTCACCACTAAGGTGCCTATACTCGATGTAAAGGGCCTTCATATCGTTCAAAACTATTTTTGTGTCCACCTTACAATTGGTTGGCAAGTTATCTTTAAACACAGACAGAATACAATAAAAGGCACACACAAAGATGGCGTCGTTAGCCAAAACGTCATTATTAAATTCAAGTTTATAAACACTTTTCTTTCCAATCAAGGGTTTTTTCTTACCGATCCGAGCCTTTCAATCGTGAATTCTTCTTCACAACGCATAGCGGCAGTTGAAATAATCTTCTAAATCGTAACGACAGCACCTCATTATATAAAGATACAACTCTTCAGGTTGAACAGTGTAGGCGAGCTCTGCCCTTTACCGCTCAAGTCCTTTGTACCAAAGTTCATGATATTTCGAAGTCTAAACCATTTAAATAAGCATCCAGCTGCAGACCATTCTCGCCATGTTCATTCCTACATTCGATAAACCCGTCAAGCAGAGCGGTGTATGTGTATTCAAAAACCATATCAAAATAAACCATATCCGTAACACGTGCGGCTAATATAGGTTTTAATTTGCGGAAACCAACGATTTCAAACCTTGTCGAGGATGAAGTGGTTTCGCGTAGGGACAAGAACGTTATTATCAGATGCATTCCTCCACGATTTCAAATAAAGCGCATTCCTCCACGATTTCAAACATTCTGTCGAGGATGAATCGGTTTCGCGTGGGGACAAGAACGTTATTATCAGATGCATTCCTCCACATCAGTGGTATATCAATGCATGGCTGATACACAACGTACAATGGCATATGAGGGGTTATCACTAATCTGTTTTCTTCTTGGACCTACACCTGCAGGTATTTTATAACGATCCTCACCCCACTTCTCAACTATCACGAAGACTCTATTCATCTCCTCAACACTTAAATAAACAACATTACTTTTACCAGCGTTTACTTGTCTACAAGTCGTTTCAAGTACATAGTTAATGGCACCGGTTTTACGTCTGAACACACGTAATGACTTCGTCACGGACACGTCGTATACAGTATTGAGAATGCTGCTCAAAGGAAGCTCCATCGTTTTCTATTGTAAGAGTGCACAACCAGTTGGGTCAAGCTCTGAGATGACTATGACCAGACGGTGCGCTGTTTGGCTCGGGGACAGGTGTGGAGGAGTGAGTCATACCAAGCGTTAATGTTTCGTGTATGGGTTTGTTCCAGCATGAAAGAATCATGCGAGTACTTGTACCCATTATACCGGGAAATTTCCGATACATGGGGCAATATCGGTTTTAATGTTTTATCGGAGTGCGCACTAGACGTTTATATCCACAAACTAAACACATTAACAATCTGGCGCACTATTTGAGAGAAACATGTGCCCCTATTTATCCTTTTGTTTAACATTCGATACTTGTCTCTAAATTCTATTAAAAACTCACACAGGCTTTTAGCCACAACCTCACTGCGAACCTCATCATGACATATATGAATGTAGTGGGAAATGTACTTTAGCTTGTCCATGATGACGAGATTTACATTCTCAGCCGCAGGGTACGCGTACTCGGTATGATGCAGCATGACATAATACCGCCTGTCAAACCACTTATCAACAAGACTCACTACCCATACCCGTTGCTTCTCTTCTGCACACGTTGTTTCTTTCACCTCACGGTATATGTACGCTTTTATACAGTTCAGCCCTACAACGTAGGCCATTACATCGTTTGTTCCGCGAAACCCGGCAATGCACTCGCCAGAATATCCATAGAGTATTTGAACATCTTGTTCCTCAAGCTTCGCGCGGGTCAATGTAGCCTTAAAAGTCTCAAAGGAGGGGGCAGTAGGCTGTCTTTCAGTATTCAACACATCTTCCGACTTTACCGAATACCACTTCATAAACGTCGAACACGCAATATCAAAGTAGCCATCACTATTTTTCGTCTACGTGAGAATTCTTCAAATATACGTCTGAGATCCAGGGCTTGTAGCGGCCAACTGAGCACGCAGGGATAGAGATATGCCCAGGTAGTAGCAGGAGTCACATGACCATTTGATTGATCCTACAGTGGGCGGAGCTTAGGACATTTTTCCTGTACATACGCACGCACACACAAAGGAGAAAATGAAACCATAATTGAAATATTTACATATTCAAATATACGTAATAAATAAACATATCGTTAACAATAGACATACATTCAGTTACTATGGTACTCAAAGGGTACGGTATCATAGGTACCAGGCACCTGGTAACGTTTCCTATAGATGTTACAACACACCTTTGTGCCCCTAAGTTCCTTCACACACCCCAGTTTCTCTGCCCAAAATTTGTGGGTTCCAACAGTCAGTTGGGGAGGTTGGTCACCCTCATCTTCTAAGCACACTAGCTCCTTTAACGAGTCAACGTTAACGACCTGTCGGTTCGCCAGGTTAAGCGTGATGCCCTTCGCCTTCACGATATATTTCAGCTCTTTCCCCACCCTCACCCGCATCCCATAAGTTTTTGGCCCTGTTGATACAAAGGAGTCAGCGTGTGCACCATCACCATACTCATCCTTGATCTCGTCAGTCAACTCTCCGAGGAATTCCCCAATAGGCACGCTTGATGCGTGCGTATGCCGTTGTGAAAGTGGGTACAGGTATGTTTGTGACACGTGAGGTATCTGTGGCCAGTTCGGTGATGTTGTACTTTATTATGTACGTGTTACCAACGTTCACGATCTCCATAACCTTTTTATCGGGGGCATTGGCATAATCCCACAACTCGTTATAACTTTAGGCCAAATTAACGTTCCCCTTACCTGTATTCTGTGCAAACTTGCCCCAAACACTATTTAGGCACAACTTTGCACTGAAGCGCTTGCCAGGGTTCTTAACAATTTGGGCCCGGTCAAGTTGTATCCTTTCAATGTCACGGTAGCGCTGCATATACGCAGATTTTTCACCCTCGTTCTCAACCCCTCGCGGGTAGCCTGATGCTTCCACCCACCATATCTTTCAAAAAAGTATTTATATATGGCGTGAAAAGTTTGGGTAGTTTCTGAAACCTCCACACCTCATATATCTTCAATATTCTGTAACTATGACGGACGGCTAGAGACAGCTCAGGACTTGTATATACACAAATGATCTTCCGCTGGTTGGCTGTGATTACAGGTCCCATTATACTCCTCTGCGCACTTCACGCACAGAGGAAAGATGAGCTTGTGATCTATGACGACGGGTAAGATCGGCATCCATGAATCACGAGGTGTTAACACGTCTACCAAAGAAAGACAGAAATAGTACCCGTTCAAATTTGATGAGAACACATCGATGGTGGGCAGGTCAGGTCCCACTAGTTTTTCAGGTGCATCTACGGGGTACGGATTGTTCTTCATCAAGTAGGGATATAAAGAACAGAAATCGTAGTAATGGAGTTTCAAGCCCTCCGTAGACGGAAAGTATAGCTTGAATGGGTTTGTACGCCCTCCGAACAAGCTATCATCGCATTTGAGAGGATCCAACACCATTGAACACTTGATGGTATTTATTTCTTTGTGGTACTGTTTATCTGTTTCCAGCAGTGCATGATACTCATGATCCCACAAGACCTTGTGAGTGAACTGGGAGCCTATAAGCTGAACGCGGGTGCGGGTCCATACAAGACTGTCGGCAGGAGATCTACCGTGGATATCTCCTACGATTCCACACCCAGGACGTGGGCACCCATGCCACCAGCAACTGTTAAAGGAGTACACAGTCATCTCACCAGTGGCATGGTCTTCGCTTAGATAGATAGAGATAGATAGAATAACCTTTATTAATAATAATAAAAATAATAAATTTTTTCAATTTACAATGACATGAATAATTTTGAAGCTCGACTATTTATTTTTTAATTTGGCCCTTAAGCTTTAGGCTTTACTGGGCTCTTATTAAAAATAAGCAGCTAGTTATAAATTAATAATAATAAATAAATAAATAAGTAAATAAGTATTATTAATAGTTAAAACATGTATTACAATATTAAACAATCTTAATGGACAATATTAAACGATATTAGTGGACATTAATCGTAGATTTTTGTTAGTATGCCATTATTAATCGGGATTTCAAATTGGTTTTAAACAAATTTACATTCACAATATTTTTTATATCGGCATGCAAGTCATTCCATAGTTCCAATCCAATGAAAATGGGTAGTTTTTGAGATGAAGACAATCTAAATTGAGGTATAACAAGCTTTGATCTATTTCTGGTCTGATACGAGTGGATTTCTTGATGAGTTACAAAATATCTATTTACCCATTGCAAATTAATGATTTTGTTCTTACACTTGCAAATAAAAATAAAATGTGCCAGTTTGGTTATATCGTTGAGCTTTAGTAGGTTTAGCTCTTTAAATAATGCACTAGAGTGATCAAGGAAATCAGCATCAGATAATAACCTTATTGCTCGTTTTTGGATGACAAAGATACACGACCATTGACCTTAATGAGTACTTCTTCTGTGTTGCGGGCGTGTTTTATGTATACCCCAGTCTCCTGTTGTATGTGTATGAGCCAGTAAATAGCCTTGTGCCCATAACTGCCAGGGTTGTTTCTGTGAATGATGGCTAAGGTGTCTTTAGGCATGAAATTGTTCTTGAACGCAGTGAAGCACAATGATGCAATTGTGGTTGCGACTTGCAGCGGATCGCAGTTGAAACGGTCTATGTACATCCTTCTAAAGGCCTGGAAACATACTCTAAGCACGCGCACATCATTCACGCAATAACGCTCACATTCAACGGCTATATTGTAAGGATTAGCTACATTAAAACTGTTATAGTAGCGGTCAAAATCTTCACGCTCACTATCACTCATGTTGGTGTAGTTAAAGTATTGTTTGAAGGGAGGTAGTCCTACGTAATTTAAAATGCCGGTAGTGAGTAAAGTGTAAGGGAATTACCCTTTTGAAACTTCGGCGGCTACACCCATCACCTTGAATAGCTTGGCTAGTTTACAAGGTGTGAATAATAAAGTATCTTTAAAATGAACATTTCCCCTTATCTGCATCTGTATAAGCTTGTTTCCTCTTTTCAAGGGGTCGCCTGTAAATATCTCCGATGACTCGTGATCAAGCAGTTCCTTATAAAGGAACTGTGTGTCAAATTTTGCCCCGTTATGAGCAAGAATATACACAGCCATTTTTTTGTACTTATCCACTAACTTGACAATATAGGACAAAAGATTTCACAGGCTGTCGTGTGCATTCGTTTTCAAATCGATTGTCCGTTTACCGCATTTGTGACACTCATCACACTCAACCTCCATGCACTCATCGCAGATAGTCTGGCTTACGAGTAGATGTGGGATAACCTCTTTGGTTTCAGGGTTTGTGTAAGTTTCTATATCGTAGTACACGGTTATACAGGGTTTATTTTTAGGCTTAGCGTCTTTCATATAACATACATGCTTCACTCCATCCGCCTTATATTTTTCATGACATATAGAACAGTGAATTTCATCACAGTTATGTGTGAATTTCCCCCAATTATTCATCATATGAAACATGCCACATTCATAGATTCTCATTTTTCTGCAAGTGCCATTCGATATATGGAGCTCAAAGCATTTATTATTGAAAAATGTACGTCTGCACACATTACATTCCCTCTTCTCGGTTCAACTACACGACCTTCACATTTGGGGCTTGTACACTGCTCACAAACCATATGATATTTCTTACAATGCTTCACTATATCATCCGCAAACTCAAGACATCCCTTACACAAATCATGTTGCCGTCCATATTTTCGACTTTTATCATAACTAGCGTAAAGATCCCTTATATTACGGATGCGGAGATACGTTGACCCTGACAATCCTAGAATAAGTAGAGGTCTTGCGCGATCTCTCACACAACTTTTAAAAATATACACAGTCCTACGACGATCATCCATTGCAAATACAATTATACGAACATTCATTTCCTGCTCTACCCTTCTCCTTCTCAGCTCTTCAGGACCCATATTACACTCAAACTCAAGCTTGCAATCTGCAGCCAGTTTACGAGCACGCTGCACAACCGTAGGCAACCAAATTTTTTGCGTCCATGTATTTAGCACAGCGAACATATGAGCTAAGACTATTGCTATAAAGCCGCAACCACGATCGACGTTTATATGCTTTCGGTAAATAACCGGAGAATTGAAATTAAGAGTATAAGGTGTGGCACTATGACCCGCAACCCGGAATACTCTGTCAATATTTACCGTGAAGTTGTCCATATTGAAGGTTGTACTTCTTTGAGAGGCCTGCATTATACTCCCCAAGACATATTCTATATTTACATCGGCCAAGTGTCTGAATGGTATTACTTCCTAAAAATCATCTACTTCCCCGTCAACTGACCCGAACGCGAAGGACAATCTCGTCCGGACTTCACGTTCGTCGCGGTTCTGAAGGGCAAACTCCACAATATGCTCAACTACGCGCCGCAGTCCGTGTTCAACACCGTTGTCATACAGGGATCCAGGGTCAACCCTGACTACGTACCGAGTTCTAGTCAGGGCCGGGGTGGGGTTAGCGGTGCGCACCAGTTCGAATGTTATACCTTCCTCTAGAGCACGAGAAACTGCTGGTGTGGAGGATGAACCCAGAATTAAACAGGAATAAGGGGGTACAAACTTAATTGAGGAGGGAGCTAGTGTGGAGGTTGTGTCGTAAGACGTGTGCAATCCTGGCACGTTTTATACCTGATGTGGAAGGTTCTTCATCATTGTGCCTCTGCTTCGAACTGCCACGTGGTGGAGGTGTCGCTAGTGAGGGTTCGTCAGCGGGGGTGAAGTCTGTAACCACAACTACACTGTCATCTGGGTCTTCTGTAATATCGATGATAGGGTGCTGTACCTCATCGTCATTCACGGTTCTGTGGAAGGAGAAAAACAAGATTGTAGAATATAAGGAGCAACACTTAAATTTTGTTATATTTTGTAAATGTGCCACTTAGGGGTGTGACGTGTTAGAGATGGAATCTGTAGAAAAATTCAGGTTCACAAGCCCATCCACATGTATTATATCTGGCCCTACAGGATGTGGTAAAACTGTTTATGCTTAAAATCATTAAAGACAAAGGGGAGATGTTCTCAAAATTTGTGCATAAAGTAATATGGTGCTATTCGACGTACCAGTCAGTGTTCAACGAGTACTAAGATGATATTTTGCTACACAAAGGCGTATATGACGTTAATTCGTTAAAGGGAAATGAACATAGTCATTGTAATGGACGATCTCATGTTGGAAATGGATAAAACGTTTGCTGAGACATTTACAGTGTTCTCCCACCATCTTAACATAAGCGTGTTCTTCATCAATCAAAATCTACTTTTCAAAAATAGATACATGCGCGACATGTCGTTAAATACACAATATCTAGTCTCATTCCAGCTGTGATGTCACAAATTGGGGTATTAGCCAATCAAATGTTCCCGAATCAGCCTAAGGAGTTTTTGGAAGTTTAAAAAGAAGCTACAAGTCAGCGTTACGGATATCTGCTTTGTGACCTTCACCCGCGAAACACATCTAGGGTATTTCTAAGAACGAATATATTCCCAAACGAGCCTGAAACGGTGTATATTCCAGAATGACAAATAGGCTTAAGAAATACCTTGACTTAATAAAAATCTATCTCAACTGCCCCGGGCATTGCAGCAGATGTTTGTTTAAAATATCGACCCCACGACTCCATCGAATATCGACTTTTTAAAATGCATCTGTGAAATCTGCCTTAATGTTATTAAATGTAATGTGCCAATGAAATCTGCTCAGAAGGCTCGCCTACGTCGTTACAAGAACATAATACGTACGCTCGCTCGTAAAAGTCAAACTGTGGGGAAGAAAAAGTAAATTATTGTACAAAGAGGGGGATTATTCCTCCCCATCTTATTTCGAGTTTTGGGACCTTTACTGACTAGATTAATATAATGAAGAAAGTGGTAGTGATTCCGCACGAGGTGTGTGCTTCACTGCAAAGTTCAAAACGTCCAGACATGGTTCTAGAACCCCGTAAAATCAGGCTTAAAAGAATGGAAAGCGAATTGATAGACCTATTAAAGAGTGAAAAGTCACCTGATGAGAAAAGGATCTTATACCAAGAGGCTCTGCAGAAATTTCTTGATGAGTACGAAAGTTATAAGAATCCGACAGAGATCCCCGTGGTTATTAGGCACAGCTGGAGCAATGATGAGCATGGCGACATAGGACCTGGTGCCGACGTTAGAGATGACCAAGCAAAGAATAACGGAACGCAACACATCGAGCATGTATTAGAAAGCAGTCTCCCACATATATTGAGGCATAAAGGCTTAAGTCTTTATAATCTATCGAGTGAGGACACCATCATACAGTGTACTGATACAAGCGAGGTCATTGTTGAAGGAACAAGGGTAAAGAGATCGAATATCATTGACATTGTCCATAATCTGGTGAGAAAGTGGAACGGGCCCTCACCATCAGGATGGAAGAATATTAAAGCAAGACTACAACAAATAAATATCCCCCAAACATTGATAGGAAATCTGAATAGGTTAAAAGATTTGGAGCAAGTCGCGCATGTGCCACAACTGAGTACGCCATCACCCCCAACAGTAGCATCTCTGAAGGGGAGAAAGAAGAGACCAAACAACAACGGCCAACTCTATCCACGTGTCTCTAAAATACGCAAATGGCTAACATATTAAGAAAACGCTATTATGACATTTCTAGCCCAGCCTCCTATGGTGGTGTTGATAGACTGTACAGAGGTGTTTACAATGATGGAGTAGGGAAAAAAGATGTTGAGAGGTTTTTGCGGGAGCATGATGCTTATACACTTCATAAACCGGTGAGAAAAAATGTTTAAAACAGCCAAAACAACAGCGGCTTCGATTGACTTTATTTGGCAAGCGGATTTAACAGACATGCAAAGATATTCAGTATATAATGATGGCTATCGTTACATCCTATTCATAATAGATGTATTCTCTAGATATGTGTGGCTAATTCCTCTGAAAAATAAATCGGCTGAAACAGTTGCTAAAACTACCAAAACGCTGATGTTGAAAGAAAACAGGGTTCCAGGTTATTTTTGTACGGATATGGGGAAAGAATTTATAGGCCGAGATTTTCAGAGCATGTTGGCAGAGTTTAATATCAGCTACTACACTAGCAATTCTATACATGATACCTCTTTAGGTGAAGGAGTTCAACGTACCATAAAGGAACACATGCATCGCTATTTTACACATAAAAACACACAGATATATAAACATTCTGGGATCATTGGCCTCATCATACAACCGTTCACACCATCGCGCGATTGGGACAACACCTAACAAGGTTTTAGAAAGAGGTACGCACACAGAGCGTGAGGTGAGAAGAGATATTCGTAGAACACCGCCACACTCTATGCGTTTCAAAATCAATGATTATGTAAGGCTATCGCGTTCGGGAAATAAATTCGCGAAGGGCTTTGAGCAAGGCTGGACACATGAGATTTTTAAAGTTAGGGCTATGAGACCTAAAGGTGAGATAATGCTGTATTACGTTGAAGATTTGAATAGGGAAGAAATCGCAGGAGGCTTTTACTGCGAGGGGTTGCAGAAAGTGACATTTAATTTAGGAAAAAATGTGTTTAAAATTGAAAAAATTTTAGGCAGCAAAGGTTCAGGAAAGAGAAAAATGTACTTGGTGAAGTGGCTAGGGTACCCAGAAAGCTTCAACACCAATATAAAAGCTGCTGCAATAATGAAGCTTAAATAGTATACAACATGGCGCCTAACCACTTCCATGTCACACTCCCGTCCTCTTCTTCTCTGTCTATACATGCTAACAATACCCTAGCCAACTTTGTAACAGAACTCCATGGGCCCATTAAATTGGAACATGATTCGTATGAGGTGGGGCTATGCGAAATTCAGCTATCCACCATCTTCTTAAGTATTGATTATAAAGAACCCGTTTTTACGGTTCTTAGAGACCTTGATGAGTATGAAAATGCCAGGGTAATTAGGGATGAAGCCATGCGTACCGCCTGGAGTGGGAAGGCACTGTATTACAGTACAGTAGTAACACTAGGCCCGGGTCGTTATGGTGCCGCCAAGGATGTTGTGAGAGACTTAAACGAAAGTTTAAAAAGCTCAAATCTTACGGCTGATTTAGTATACGAAATTGTAAACAAAGAAACCCCTGCAAATGCCCTGACCCTAAAATCACAGGATAATAGAAATATTAAAGACAGAGGACTGTTCAAAATTATAACCGAGGGCCGATATGGAGTAGCACTCCAAAGGGATGTCTTTCACGAGGCACAACATGACTTGTCCAGCTTAATGTATCAGTTAAAATTGGAGAAATTGGGTGATGGCTATCCATCTCCAGACATGTGCTATATTTACAGAAATATCGTGGAGCATCAATTTGTTGGGGATACCCAGGCGCGTCTGCTGCGCATTGCGCACATTCCCAACTATAGAGGGAAGAGCTTGAGCATTACATATGACAAGCCCCATTCTGTGAATGTTGCGACTAATCTATTAACCAATATCTCAATATACAGGGCGTCCCAAAAAAACGTATACAGACTTTAACAGCTGATAGCTCAATTGATGTTTCTTTCTTTCCAAGTTAAACCCATTAGAATTAATAATGGCAGTCAGACTAAGCTTTGAACAAAGGAAATTCATTCTAAAATGCTACTGGAAGTGCGAAAACGCAGTTGAAGTGCAAAGACAGTTTAGGAGGGAGTTTCAAACAGATCCACCAACGCGACTTACCATCACTCGAATTAGAGATAAGTTTGAAGCCGATGGAACTGTTCAGAATGTCCACAAGAAGCGTTCGGAAGACCACGGACATCGACAAGCCCCACAAAGCAAGAAAGAGTACTGGAAACGTATCACCAAAGTCCAAGAAAATCTGTGCGGCAAGCGAGTCGTGAGGTAGGAATTTCAGAATCGTCTGTCCAACGCATTTTGAAGCGCTGTCAATGGAAAAGTTACATTCCAAGATTAGTCCATGCTATTAATGAAGATGATGATCCGGACCGAAGAGTGGAGTATTGCGAGTGGTACTTGGCACGATGTGAATGTGGATTGGACGAAGGGGTTTCGTAGAATACCCTCCGCGTTCACCAGACCTCACACCACTAGACTTTTTTTATGGGGATACTTACAAGACAAAGTCTACGCTATAAAACCTGCAACAGTCGCTGAATTGAGAGCAGCCATTGAACGAGAATGCACACAAATACCAAACGTTCCATTGCTTCGCGTTATCAGCAGTGCCTGGACCAGAACGGACGTCAGTTTGAAAACAGGCGTTGACAAAACAATTAAATAATGTCTGTAGACTCTATTACATTTTGAAAATGAAATGTATTTTAATAAACACTGCCTTTATAAGTATTTAAAGTGTGTATACATTTTTTTGGGACGCCCTGTATATAAGAACGATTGAAGGAAAAATTTCTCATTCGGTGACGGGAGCTTAACAGTGAAGCTGCACTTTCGTCGCATTTAGCTATAATGACCCGAAAGCCTTTCACAGTCTATCGAGGGGTGAGATATCAGCGTGGGAGTGGGTTTGGATCCATTTTTACAACCATACTACGTACGGTTGTCCCAGTGTTGAAGAGGGGGCCAGATACCTCGGGAGGAAAGCGCTACAATCACGTTTTAAAATGGTAGAAGACATAACACAGGCCTGCAAAATTGAGGGTCCTAGAAACTTTTTTGAAATTGTATGCTGGTTTTATAGGAATTTGGGGTGCTAAATCCAAAAACGGCCTCAGATTTGCTCCATCACGTATAGTTTTTTCACAATTTGCTATGACGTTTTTATGTTGTAATATGTTACTGAATAAAATAAGTAGTGAAGAATTACCACATGAAACCTATTTCCTGACCATTTCTGAATATATTTATTTTAAAAAACTATAAAACTTGGATACTTACATCTTTACTTAGTGGAATGGCTTAGTAGTCCCGTTTTCTTTTGCCAGTGAAGCTGCGCCTGTTGCATTTCCTTTTGTGCGCTGCGTCCGGATTTTCACGATGCAGCATCCAGCAATAATCCCCCATCATATTAACGTTCCACCGGCCTTGGTATCTCTTTTCCATCTCCTTAATGTCTTGATGGAAACGTTCTCCCTGTTCCT
Organism: Bathynomus jamesi; assembly: GCA_023014485.1. NCBI lineage: Eukaryota > Metazoa > Arthropoda > Malacostraca > Isopoda > Cirolanidae > Bathynomus > Bathynomus jamesi. The sequence continues at coordinate 273,330 of JAJOZX010001861.1, forward strand.
CACTTACTGCACCTAGATTTTCTGGGAAAAAGTCCAAATGTGCATTCAAGAAATGAATTTTGATACTCATTGAGCATCCCAAAGCTTTGAATTTCTCCAGCATGTTTTCAACAATGAGTGCATATTCAGGGTCCTTATTATTCCCAAGGAACTTAGTAACCACACTTTTGAAGGAATTCCAAGCCTCTTTTTCTACTTCAGTCATCGTAGACAAGAAGTTTTCATCTGACAGCAGTCTTCTAATGTCTGGGCCTACAAAAATACCTTCTCTTAATTTTGCTTCTGATAAGTTAGGGAACTTCTTGCAGAGGTACGTAAAGCATTCTCCACTTTTTTCTAATGCCTTAACAAACTGTTTCATAAGGCCTAGTTTTATATGAAGAGGTGGTAGAAGTACTTTCTTTGGGTCAACAAGATTTTTACGCAAAATATTCTTGCTTCCAGGTTCTAGAGATCTTCTTTGTGGCCAGTGTTTTTGCTCCCAGTGTTGACTCTTTGCTCTGCTATCCCATTCACAAAGGAAACGTGGGAACTTAGTATATCCTCCCTGCTGCCCCAGAAGCATGCACAATACCTTAAGGTCTCCACAAATCATCCAGTGATGATCATAATATTTTATCTTTGTAAGAACCAATTCCAAATTCTCATAACTTTCTTGGAGATGTACCGAATGACCAACAGGTACAGAGGCATACTTGTTCCCATTGTGCAAAAGAACAGCTTTTAGACTTCTTTTAGAAGAGTCGATGAAAAGTCTCCATTCATCCGCTTTGTACTCAATGCCAAATGCCTGTACCAAACCATCAATATCACTACAGTAAACTAAATTGCCCTCATGTGAAAAGTAGTGAATAAACTCCTTTTCTCTTCTTCTATACAAATATATCGATGTTCCAGCTGATAATAAATTTCTTTCTTTTAATCTGGAGCCTAAGAGTTCAGCAGATTCCTTGGATAATCCCAAATCTCTCACTAAATCGTTTAGTTCAGATTGAGTGAACAACTGGGGGTCTTGACTTCCTATATCACACTGAAATTCTTCATGATCAGTATCTGAACCAGAATTATTAGGCAAATCTTCCAATGTTTCTGGTGGAAGCGGAAGTGGAACTTCTGGCCCATGATGAACAGGTCGAAAAGCTGATGGAAGATTTGGATAGAATATGGCCTTCTTATTTTTTGAGTTATAGCCTTTAACATCACAAGAGCAAAAATAGCAGTCATCAGAGTGATTTTTTGGCTCCCTCCATACCATTGGCACACTAAATCTGAATGCTTTTTTTTTGCCTTTACACCATTTCCTTAGATCCTCTACGCAAATAAAACAAACTTTGTGTGGTGCCCATGGTTTGTCTTGGTCTCCTAGTTTCATTCCAAAGTAGGCATGGTACACTTGCCTAATAAAATTTGTTACGTTTCTTTGATGTTTCTTGATCACAAATTCCCCGCATATGTAGCAGAAGCTGTCGGGACTGTTGACACATCCACGGCTAGCCATGATTCACAACTTACTACAGTACCCAGAACACAATAAGAGTCTTGAATTTAATTTAATAAAGGCTAAATAAGGCTTTCTTAACACTATCAAAACACGCTAGTTCGCTGATATAAAACACGAAATACAACTCAAAATCACTGAAAAAATTCGCTTCGGATGAATCATTGTGCGCACGTCATGAAATCTGAGTAACAACTGACTCATACGGCTAGGCAACCCAGTATTTATAGTCTCTTAGAAGTTTCTAGTAATTTTCGGAAATCTGGCATTTTCTCGAAGTCGCTTCACAAAAAAATCGAATTTGTGAAATAATTTTGTGTCGTGTGACATTTTTATTGTGTTTTTCGAATTCAGCACACAAAAATACATTGTAAACAGCTAAAATTATGAAAAACGTTTTTCCATCGCAGGCCTGTGTAATGGGTGGAGCTAAATCTAAATAAGCTCTAAAAACATATTTAAAACGTACACGGGACGAAATCATCAAAGATGCAAAGAGAAAAATGCGTGGTGGAGGGGAGAAGAAGGGGGCTGTCCGGAAGAAGGGGTTACCAACACGTGGCGTTAAACGTAAAAGGACATCGAAGAAGAGCTCTAAGCGAATGAAACTTATGGTTGATAATTTTTTTAACTGATATAAGCTGAGAACATTGCTCTCACGAATCATAGGCTGATTACTACTTGCCAAGAGAGGTGGCACTATTTCTGACTCTTCATGCCACGCTTCATCCATCTGTGTAGCTCACAAAGTTGTAAATCGGAGCTGTCCCTCTTTGATATGCCCCCAACACAATTTTCTATTGAGCACAGTGACTTTACTACAATTAACCCATTAAACACAATTAGTTCCCCGAGTGCCCCTATAGAATTCGTGATACCCAGTTCAGGCCCATACATTTTTTATCCAAGCTGCATGCATATGTACGCTAAACTACGTATAGCCCATTCAGATGGAACGGACTGTGATGATAATTATTCTGCATATCCTGAGACCAACTTTCTGCACTCCATATTCAGTCAGTGTGAGGTGTATTTAAACCAGGTCAACATCTCAGCAGGAACGGGTTATTATCACCTACGAGCCTATCTGAAAAATGTCCTCAACTTTTCAAAAGAAGCGAAGGATACATTTTTAACTGCCGAGGGCTATTATCAGACTAAAGACGAAAGTAGTATAAAGGATAAATTTAAAAATTCTAAAAAGAAGATAGATGAATGCTTTGGACATCTGCATACAGACTTCACATTCCAGGAGAAACTGCTTATGAAAGGGGTGGATATGAAATTAAAGCTCACCCGCACGAATCCTGAGATCTGCATAAATCTAGGACCTGATCAAGAAGAGGGCGCAAAACCCGTTGTGATTCACATTATGGAAACATATCTGCGCGTACGGCGAGTGAAATTAAGCTCTGTTAAACAATTAGAAATTGAAAAATTTAATACACGCAACAGTAAAATACCCAATTAACAGAGTACAGATCAAACTATACACGGTGCCGCAGGGTTGGCCTCGAAACAAATAGAAAAAGTGGCCCTGGGAGTTCTACCTAAAAGGTTATTAATTGGAATGCAGGATCAAGCTTCGACAAATGGGAAATATAAAAAGAACTTTAAATTCGAGAATTTCGGCCTTAAAAATATAACTCTACGTTGCGTTGGGTTGGGTAGGACTAAGGATACGGACTACTCATCAGACGCTGTGTTCCCGCTTTGCGCGAGAGCTTATAGTAATCTGGTCCATATTGCAGGTACTTGTGATGAGCTCGGGATTGGGGTAACGCAGAAAGAATTCATCGATCAATTTAACCTTTACCCGTTTGGTATCACGCCCGACTTATCTGCTAGTATAAATACACACTTAAGTCCACAACAAAGTGAGAACATCTCAGTCAGATTGGAATTCGCCAGCCCGATAGACGCGCCTATTAGCGTACTAGTATACTTCGAATCACAAGCTCTAATAGAAATTGACCGCTTCAGGAACGTAGTCACTGACTTTTAAAGTGGACGCGAATACACTCCAGAGATTAATGAAAAGTGACCAAATCACACGCTCCAAATTTATCAGTGTGTTTGCGAAGACTGAAACATGTGGAGAGAAGATCCTTCCGATCGGCCGCTGCGAAAAGATGGAGCGTAGACCCAACAGAGAGGTCGTTGACTTCAAACACCCGTGGGGAGCAGTAAAGCTGATGGATCTGACTGGAAGTGTCCACGATGAGAGAATGTGTAATTACTCGTCGATAAATCACTGTTGTGGATCCAGCTGAAAATGTCCCCTCTTATATACGTGACCCCGATTGGCCCCACCCCCCCATATTCGATTCGCGAGTTTCCTGTGTGAGAACGAAACTTTCCGCCAACCAGAGATCCTGGATTCGTCCTCATTCTCCGCCCATTGGGTTGTAAATGGACGAGCCGCGAATTCTGGGGGCGTGTCTTTACCAAATATAACTTATTCATTCCATAGGTTATTTTGTTTTAAAATTATATTAACGTTTTTATGTTATAGTTTAAGGATAAATTTGTATATTAAAGATAAATTTCTATTGAAGCAAAATAGTTGCGTAAAATAGGAAAAATGAATAAGTTACCCCGAAATAGAACCTATTTTTATTATAAAGTTATATTAATATTTTTTGTAATAAAGTTTAACGATATATTTGTGTCTTAAAGATAAATTTATATCGAAACAAAATAATTGGATTAAAGAGGAAAAATTAATAAGTTACCCCGAAATAGAATCTATTTTTATTATAAAGTTATATTAATATTTTTTGTAATCAGGTTTAAAGATATACTTGTGTCTTAAAGATAAATTTATATTGAAACAAAATAATTGGATAAAAGAGGAAAAATTAATAAGTTACCCCGAAATAGAATCTATTTTTAATATAAAGTTATATTAACACTTTTTATGTTAGAGTTTAAGGATAAAAATGTATATTATGATGAAAATTTGTTTTTGTATTAAACTTAATTTATCTTACTCGATTTTTTGTTTAAAAGATCGCCCACCAAACGTCAAATTTGCCTCGTGGTGTTCCACCATGAGAAACTTAATAGAAAAACTATTAGCGTCGCCCTTTTTTTGAGACCTTGTCTGTCTACCCCCTGGCCCTATAAACGTATTTGTTTATGCTTAACAGCTCTGTCTATTGAGTCGTATTTAGAGACCTTGTCGGTCTATCAGGAGCTGGTAAGTAAAATCCGTGGGTAAGGTGGGTTTGGTTAGGTGATGGTAACCTATACTTAAACGATTGGTGGTTGTGGTGCTGGTTGTGGTGCTGTGGTGGTTTTTTTGTGTGGTGATTATGCTCGTATATATTTTGTTATTGGAGCTTTACATGCATCTATTTATATACGTTGTGTGTGTGTGTGATAATAGGGGAGCTATGTGCGTTTGTGTGCGCTTTTTGGCACTGGCTGCTTAATCCAACTGGCGGATTTTGGGTTCTAAGCCAAGTGATGCTACCTGAGCTCTCATTAAGCTTCTGCATCTCGCAGACGCTGGATGATCTCTTCCTCTCTCTCTCTCTTAGGTTAGGTAGGTATACCCCTTTTTGGGGTGAGGCCGTCCAACCTTCTCCCCAAAGAGGTTAGGTTTTTTCGGCACCCTGGGGGTTGGCACCTTGGAACAAGGGAGGTGGGTGGCACTCATATGATCAACATTGCAATTGCTCTGCACTCGTCCATTTTGCGGCCATACTACTCATAACAACGCGGATGGAAAATACTCTCAGAATACGAGGCCGAAAACTTTAGTCAGCTGGACAGGTTCTTGCGCAAAGTCCCTGACTAGCCAATGCGTGTCTGGCTACGAGTGCGAGAGGAGAGCGGAAACCAATTCCGTTCCCCACCAAATCCCACAAATTAGGAGGGATGCTGCTGCAGAGGTCGCCTGCAGGTCGATCTTCAACCGTAGTTCAAAAACTTTTACAGATAGCTAAAGGTAAAAAAAAAGAAATATTTCACTCAACCAATATCCAACACACTTTTAGATTAAAGCTTAAGTGGAAGTATATATGTATATATGTGTATATATATATATATATATATATACACACCTCGTTAACCTCGTTCAGATTCCGTGTGTGGGTCTCTCTTAACACGAAGGTCAAGCTGGTGGCCCCGCCCCTAGGTCTGGCTTGGTGGAGGAGTGAGTTGCTCTCGTGCGCTCTCCACCGCACATAGCCAGGTACACCCGGCTCATCTGGTACCGTCCTGAGCCAGGCATCGAGTCTTCTCTTGAAGACTTAAATTTTGACCCCTGTAACGTTTTTGAGGTCCTTTGGAAGATGGTTAAAAAGTCTTGGCCCCCTGACAACCAAACTATTTTCCTTCAGTGTTGAGGAGGTCCCTTGTCGGGCCTTTAATTTGAAAATACTACACATTCTGCCGTTCCTATTTTCCAGCGTTGTTTGGATGGTAATTGAGTTTAGTTTGAGGTTTGGTACCAGTTTTTCGATAATTTTCCATATGTAGATTATGGTGTACCTCTCTTCTTTCCAGGGAATACAGATTTAGTTTACGGAGTCTTTCCCAGTAGTTGAGTTCTTTGCAACCATCAATCTTAGCTGTGAAATGTCTCTGCGTTTCTTCTAGTTTATTAATTTCTTCCTTTTTTACAATAGGGGAATCATTACTGTCTTGTCCCTCCTTTTGAACGTTCTTATTACCTGTCCCGCGACTCTTTTTTCTTTGTTTATTGCTATCTGATTTTGTGTCTCGAATGTGGCATCATCTGTCATTATTGCCCCCAAGTCGACCGCTTTCGTGCTTCTCTGAGTTTCCTGTCTATCTGGAGCATAATATGCAGTCTGTTTAATTTCTTCATTTTTACCATATCTCAAGAGCTGAAATTTCTCGGTGTTAAATGTCATATTGTTGTCTTCTGACCATTTGTATATTTCATTTGTGTCCCTCTGCAAGGCCTCCACTTCATTTGCATCGCTGATTTTTCTGCTGATCTTTGTATCGTCCACAAAGGATGTTACTATACTGTTGCTGTTTACTCCACTGTCTGTCTGTTAGCATGATAATGAATAGGAGTGGGGCCAGTACTGTACCTTGTGGTACTGAGCTGCGTACTTCTAATTCTGATGATGATACACCTTGAATTCTGACGACCTGTAGACGTTCTCTGAGGAAGTTTAGATCCATTTTACCACTTTGCCTGTTATTCCCATATATTTTATTTTATGTGCTATTTACCATGATCGCATTTGTCGAAAGCTTTAGCAAAATCCGTGTATATGGCATTATAGTTTTTATTGCCTTCAACTGCATCTAGGATATTGTTATAGTGCTCTATACGTTGTGATAGCACAATCTTTCTGATCACAATCCGTGTTGATTTTCGTTGAATCTTTCCAGTGTCTCCAAGAAGTCATTGATTTTCTCTGACTATTCTTTCAAATATCTTCGTGAGGTGGGACGTCAATGACACTGGTCTATAGTTCTTTGCTCAAGATCTATCCCCTCCTTTATATAGAGGGACAATATTCGCTCTTTTCAAAATGCTCAATATTTTCCCAGTGTCTAGAGATCTCCATATCCAGTATAAGGGTGTAGCTATTTCATTTTTACAATTTTTAATCAGTAGTGCGTTCCATTTGTCCGGACCTGCAGCTGAATGTGATTTCATTTGTCCTATAGCTCTTGCTACATCTGCGATAAAATCAAAGTCTGTTATAGATTCTCCTTGCAATTTCTCTTCGAAGAATGTATCTATGTCAGGTATCGGTTTGTCACTTTTTGGGGCACTGAAGACCGATTCATACTTGGCTCTCAATGTTTCAGATATTTCTTTTAGATCGTCTATTAGTTCATTATCTCCTTTCCGTAAGGGCCCGATGGTAGCGCGCGTTTTTGTTTTCCTTTTCCTAGAGCTATAGAAGTATTTTTAATTTTCCTTTATTGATTCTACCGACTTTTCCTCTTCCCCCTCTGTATGGCCCTTAATCAGGACTTGTATTTCCCTATCGATATTCTCCAGTTTTTCTTGTATTGCTTTCCTGGCATTGTTGTCTTCGCAATTAGCTAACTTCGCGGCTACTCTCTTTCTTTTGCGGAATATTCTTTTCTTTTGCCTCTCTAGCCAGTTCCTCTTTCCTTTTGGCTGTGAGTTTGGAGCATATTTTTCTAAAATTTTCAGCGTTTTTTCTTCCAAGGTTGTTAGCATTTCCTCCGTTGTTTTATTCTCTGAGACTGTTCTTCACTCTATTTGGGCCATGTGTGATCTGATTTCTTCCCAATTTATGATCTTGGAGTTTAAATTAAAAGCCCAAATTTGCTTCTTCCTTCCGTATGTGTATTGTCTTTTAATGTTGTCGCCATATTTGTTGATATCTCGATTATCTTGTGGTCTGAGATAATAGTTGGGGATATTTTTATATCAGCAATGAAGTTCGTGTTATTCTTGTATACCAAATCTAGGCAGTTATTTTTTCTGGTATTTTGTGTTATCTCCTGTGTCAGCATAAACTCGTTTGTGAGAGCCATCAGCATTTTTGCTTGCTCCTGGTCCTCTCTTGTGCCCCCCTTATCTTGCTGTATAAATATATTTCTACCTTCTAAGGTGAAGAGTACTGGTCTCGACTACAATCCCTGGAACTCTACTCTCTCTCTCGAAAGAAGGCGCGAGCGGGACACAATAATATACATATGGAAAATACTTAAGGGCTCTGTCCCTAACCTTAGAAATGAAATAGAAACAAACTGGAATGAGAGAAGAGACAGATTTTGTACGGTCCCATCTGCGGTGGGACAAGGGGCCATGAAAACGAGGATGGAAAATACCCTCAGAATGCGAGGCACAAAGCTTTTCAATGTCCTTCCAAAAGAAGTGAGGAATCTCCAGCACACCGACCTGAATAACTTCAGGAACCAGCTGGACAGATTCCTGTGAAAAGTCACTGACCAGCCATGCGTGGCTGGCTACGAGGGATGAAGGAGATCAGACAGCAATTCCCTCCTTCACCAAATCCCGCAAATGAGACAGGATGCTGCAGAGGGGTCGACTGCAGGTCGATCCTGAACCGGCGTTCAAACTCGTCTAACGTAACCTAAAGTAAGTAAGTAACCCACCTTTTTGTATTTTATAAATGGGAAATTAAAATCGCCGCAGAGTATTATATTAGGGGATGGAGAGTTTGCGGACTTTATTAGGGTATATATATATATATATATATGAATAAGTTGTTACACACAACTAAAACACACTTTGATTAATGAATAATTGCAAATAACACTGTGTAACACTGATTCTGTTTATATAGAATTTTTTATGTTTTTATATGCATTTGTGGACGCTGAGTCCAAATCTGGCCTTGGTTTGTGTGTATCATCAATGGTTTCAGAGATAATCCATTTTTCATGTTTTACCAGTATAATGTTATTATGGGCGCAGCAGTATCAGAATAATCAGGAATTGTTGAGAACAATCCGGATGTTCGTTGACAGTTTCTTGTTCTAGAAATTGCCCGAAACTTCCACTGTGCTATATAAAGAAGAGCGCAGAGTCTGAGAGGTCAGCAAGTGTGAGCACACAAAGAAAGCAGGTTGTTTGTCTGATGGTTACCAGCATTGAGGTACTGTGTTTCTGTGCTTCTCTGTGCTGACGATTTGAGTGTTATCGATCCTTTTTTATTGCGAACATTATTTCAGTGTTGTGAATATATCTTTTTTCTGGAATCTGTAATCTGTTGCAGATTTAATAACTCTTCTCTCTATATCTGCAGGTTATGATTAATGTAGTACAGTTTGATAAAGAGAATGGCAACTAGAGCTTGTAAACACTCGCCGGATATATTCTGCTACGTTTGTGGGTATTACATAGCCCCAAGCAAGTATCGCAGAAGATTGTGAAAGGCACCAAGTTCTGGATCGCGTATCGGCTCTATTTTGGTATGCCTATGGGTGACCAAGATAAGCCCTGGGCACCCCATGTGATCTGTGGAAGCTGTCGCTCCACACTCGAAGGGTGGCTGCGGGGAGTACGCAAGGCAATGCCCTTTGCGGTACCCAGAATATGGAGAGAACCAAAGAGCCACCACAACGATTGCTACTACTTCATGGTAGATGTTTCTAAGTACAGGAAAGTTAAAGGAAGGTAGACTCTTCAATATCCAAGCATAGCGTCGTCCATAGCTCCTGTACCACATGGCGAAGGTCTTCCAATACCACGTCCACCAGAACAGGTATCTATCGATTACTTTACCTTCTGTATTTACAGACTGTGGGTCATTATGTGTCGATTTTTCTTAGTGCTGATGCTCTTCTACATATATAGCTATGCCTATATTTTGTCTCTTTGTTTGCAGATTGAAAATGAGGATGCAGCTAGCTCATCTGAGATGTCGGCTGGTGAGGACAGTCATGATGAAGAATATACAGTAACTTTCAGTACAAACCCTCACTTTCCAAATCAGAGGGAATTGGACGACTTAATTAGAGATTTGGGTCTGACAAAATCAGGGTCTGAGCTTCTGACCTCCAGACTCAAAGAGTGGAATTTGCTTGGAGAAGACTGCGAGAGCATTGTATACCGAAAGCGGCATGAAGAGTTTGCAAGGTTCTACGATGTCAATGGCTCTCTCTGTTATTGCAGCGAGGTTAATGGTCTATTCACAGCTATTGGGTTAACATATACCCTCAGAGTGGCGCCTGTTTATTGACAGTTCAACTCGGAGTTTAAAAGCTGTTCTACTCCACAATGGGAACAAATATCCATCAATACCAAAATAAAAACCCACTCTAATAGACAGTTTATTTCCACAACAGTTTCGACGCCCACTGGCATCCTCCTCGTGTGGATACAGAAACACGAATGAACCAAAACAAGTGGGAAAAACAGTCCAGGGACCGACCGTTAAGAAATTCGCACCTAGGTTAGATCCCATTCTCCCGACACCGGAAGGGCATTTTCATTAAGTACATTCGCGCAAATTTAAAACTATCTTCCTGTTCTAAACATACAGATTCTATTATTTTTTTATTTTTTTACATAATTATTACATTTATTATTAAATTTATTACATTTAATATTGCATAATTATTTATTACAGAAATTATAAATTTATTATTACATTGGTTATTACATTGTTGTTTATTATACAGAACTTATAAACCGAAAAACGAATGAAAAAAGCCGGTTAGGAAACAATCCAGAGACCATTGAGAAATTCGCACCTAGGTTAGATACCGTTCTCCCGACACCGGAAGGGCATTTTATTACAGGGTCCGCTTATAAGTACATTCCTACAAATTAAAACTATCTTCTTGTTCTATACATACAGATTCTAATATTTTGACATAATTACTGCATTTATTATTGTATTTACGTTTTTTTAACATTTATTATTATTACCTTTACCCTAATTATTAAATTTATAATATTACCTTTATTATTACATCTGTTGCATTTATATTTATTTCCACATTTATTACTTCCATTATTACATTTACTAAAAGCGAGTAAGGAAACAATCCAATCCAGAGACCTTTAAGAAATTCACACTTAGGTTCGAACACGTTCCCACGACTCCGTAAGGGATTTTTTTTTTTTTGACCAAGAATCTCATTAAAGGGTCTAACTTATAAGTACCTTCGCACAAATTAAAATTATCTACTTTTTCTATACACACAGATTCTATTATTTTTCTTTTGACATAATTATTACATTTATAAAGTACCTTACTTGATTCCCAATCTATAGCATGATTATTTTGGCTGGCGTGATAAAAAATGGCATTATTAGTATTACAACTTCTGAAGGCATATTTTTGTTCTTTAATACGGGTTTCAATATTTCTTCCAGTTTCTCCCACGTATACTAAATCACAACTTTTACAGGGAATGCTGTAGACACAGGCTTGTTCCTCTTTTGCAACGTTATTCCTAACCAATATACTTTTCACGGTAGACGAATATTTGAACGCCAAAGCAAACTTAAAATCTTTCGTCAACGGTTTTACTCTTTCTAAGCCGGCAATGTAAGGCAAACTCACATATTGTTTTTGGTTAACTGGGAATGTACTTATAAGCGGACCCTGTAATAAAATGCCCTTCCGGTGTCGGGAGAACGGTATCTAACCTAGGTGCGAATTTCTCAATGGTCTCTGGATTGTTTCCTAATCGGCTTTTTTCATTCGTTTTTCGGTTTATAAGTTCTGTATAATAAACAACAATGTAATAACCAATGTAATAATAAATTTATAATTTCTGTAATAAATAATTATGCAATATTAAATGTAATAAATTTAATAATAAATGTAATAATTATGTAAAAAAATAAAAAAATAATAGAATCTGTATGTTTAGAACAGGAAGATAGTTTTAAATTTGCGCGAATGTACTTAATGAAAATGCCCTTCCGGTGTCGGGAGAATGGGATCTAACCTAGGTGCGAATTTCTTAACGGTCGGTCCCTGGACTGTTTTTCCCTCTTGTTTTGGTTCATTCGTGTTTCTGTATCCACCCGAGAGGATGCCAGTGGGCGTCGAAACTGTTGTGGAAATAAACTCTGTCTATTAGAGTGGGGTTTTATTTTCATATTTTGACCTTCACGTAGAAAAAAGTGAAGTTTTTTGCATTTATTATGTATCCCACGATCAGACGCCATCTATTCGCCTTCTTCTTAGTTACCTTTCCCCAACTTATATCTTCCTATCGTCTATATGAAAAAACACTAGTGGCTGTGAAGACCAAGAAGCTGCAACTCAAGTTCCTGCAAGAGTGTTTAGTGGAACAAGTGTGCCCGAAGTCCTTGATACCGTTTACCTTCAGGAAGGACCATACACCGTTTCCGAATTTTGCCAGGGAAATTTTGAAGGAACTTATTCCGTGTGTTAAAAGAGAAATTGACCATACGTATTTCAAACTAAGAAATTGTCTACGCGTCCTTAAATCGCATGTGTCGTGTGAACTACCTGTGGCGCTGTTTGAAACTGCAGATTATAAATGCGACGTGGAGACTAGACGCACTGAACAACGACTTAACAGAAAGCTATCCTATTTATGTGATGAAAGTGCTTGGTCAAAGTGTGCGGTGGAAGGTTCCGTTTTAAATTTATCGACATATGTCTTATCCAAATCCGAAAAGGAAGTTCTTAATTTAGGGCTGTCGTTTGCCCTTAAACCCGATAAAAACATTGTTTTAGATTTTGTGTCTTCCATAGTTAATTCCAGGGTGGATATTCCGTGTTTAAATGGTTTGATTCCGAGCAAGTTTCTGGAACATTTCAACTCAATGGACTCTCTTCCCAAAAGATTCCGGTTAGCTTCAGACAAGCTCAGGAAGAATGAAGCAATATTTGTCACTAAAGCGGACAAAAGTAACACTGTGGTTATTTTGGACAAGTGTGATTATAAACAAAAAATGGAAGCGTTACTTCGTGATGAATTCACCTACACCAAAACACCAAAGTGAGATCGTCCCCCCCTAAAGCGTCTTTCTGCCGAATTCAACAAAACCATCAGGAACTTATGAAAAGATGTCCCGGCGATTGATCCTAAAAGATTTCTACAGATTAACCCCAAACTCCCCCACATTTACGGCCTACCCAAAACCCATAAGATTAATATACCACTCCGTCCCATTATTTCACACAGGGTTCCTTTAGTTACAGGTTATCTAAATTTCTTGCAGATAAATTATCCCCATTAGTTGGTAAATTTTCAGGCTCGCACATCACTAATTCCTGTGACTTTATTAACAAAGTTATGTCCTTAGATTTAAAACGGGGAAGAATGATCAGTTTTGACGTTGAGTCCTTGTTTACGAAAGTTCCCATTGATGATGTACTTAGTTTTTTAGATAGAAAATTGCCAACATGTAACGTAGAACTAGGCATGCCCACATCTGTATTTTTAGAACTGATAAAACTCTGTGTCACCAATAATGCCTTCTCCTTCGGTGAAGAATTTTATTTGCAACGTTTTGGTATGGGAATGGGGTCCCCTTTACCCCCAATACTGAGTACATTATACATGGAATATTATGAGTCGGAATGGTTGCAAACAATATGTCCCAGGAATCTAATTTGGTTTCGTTATGTAGATGATATTTTCTCATTTTGGCCTGACTACTGGAACAACTTTGACACTTTCTTTCACTCATTAAATAATCTTGTTCCCTCTATTAAATTTAAATATGAATGGGAGAACGACAAACAATTACCTTTTCTAGATGTTTTGGTCATTAACGAAAGCGGAAAGCCCAATTTCACGGTCTATAGAAAACCTACTCATTGTAATTCGTACATTCATTATTTTTCATATCATGATGAAGGGGTTAAAAGCTAAATTATTTCTTCCATGTTTCTAAGAGCACTCAGGATTTGTAGCCCACATTTGCTGGAACCGGAAAATTCAAAGATTTGGAACATTTTTAAGGATTTAAAATATCCCGAGTGGTTTATCAGAAAGGCGTATTTTAAAGCCAGAAAATCGTTTTATGCCCATCGGGAACCTTCAGTGAGTTTGCCTTAAATTGCCGGCTTAGAAAGAGTAAAACCGTTGACGAAAGAAAGTTTGCTTTGGCGTTCAAATATTCGTCTACCGTGAAAAGTAAATTGGTTAGGAATAACGTTGCAAAAGAGGAACAAGCCTGTGTCTACAGCATTCCCTGTAAAAGTTGTGATTTAGTATACGTGGGAGAAACTGGAAGAAATATTGAAACCCGTATTAAAGAACACAAATATGCCTTCAGAAGTTGTAATACTAATAATGCCATTTTTTATCACGCCAGCCAAAATAATCATGCTATAGATTGGGAATCAAGTAAGGTACTTTATAAATGTAATAATTATGTCAAAAGAAAAATAATAGAATCTGTCTGTATAGAAAAAGTAGATAATTTTAATTTGTGCGAAGGTACTTATAAGTTAGACCCTTTAATGAGATTCTTGGTCAAAAAAAAAAAAAATCCCTTACGGAGTCGTGGGAACGTGTTCGAACCTAAGTGTGAATTTCTTAAAGGTCTCTGGATTGGATTGTTTCCTTACTCGCTTTTAGTAAATGTAATAATGGAAGTAATAAATGTGGAAATAAATATAAATGCAACAGATGTAATAATAAAGGTAATATTATAAATTTAATAATTAGGGTAAAGGTAATAATAATAAATGTTAAAAAAATGTAAATGCAATAATAAACGCAGTAATTATGTCAAAATATTAGAATCTGTATGTATAGAACAAGAAGATAGTTTTAATTTGTGGGAATGTACTTATAAGCGGACCCTGTAATAAAATGCCCTTCCGGTGTCGGGAGAACGGTATCTAACCTAGGTGCGAATTTCTCAATGGTCTCTGGATTGTTTCCTAATCGGCTTTTTTCATTCGTTTTTCGGTTTATAAGTTCTGTATAATAAACAACAATGTAATAACCAATGTAATAATAAATTTATAATTTCTGTAATAAATAATTATGCAATATTAAATGTAATAAATTTAATAATAAATGTAATAATTATGTAAAAAAATAAAAAAATAATAGAATCTGTATGTTTAGAACAGGAAGATAGTTTTAAATTTGCGCGAATGTACTTAATGAAAATGCCCTTCCGGTGTCGGGAGAATGGGATCTAACCTAGGTGCGAATTTCTTAACGGTCGGTCCCTGGACTGTTCTTCCCTCTTGTTTTGGTTCATTCGTGTTTCTGTATCCACCCGAGGAGGATGCCAGTGGGCGTCGAAGCTGTTGTGGAAATATACTCTGTCTATTAGAGTGGGTTTTTATTTTCATATTTTGACCTTCACGTACAAAAAAGTGAAGTTTTTTGCATTTACCGTCTATACCAGTTGCACATTCTGTTCAAATGAAAGAGGACTATGAAAATGAACAATATAACTAGGACGTGTGTGGTGATTTCAAAATGATTGGTTTCCTGTTAGGTTTACAAGGAGGGTTTACTAAATATTCATGTTTTCTTTGCCTGTGGGATAGCAGGGCTTCAACTGAGCACTATAAAACAGTTCAGTGGCCTCCACGTGAAGGACTGCAACCAGGAAAGTACAATGTACTCAGGGAACCTCTTGTGAAGCCTGACATAGTTCTGCTACCACCTCTCCATATTAAGTTGGGTCTAATTAAGCAGTTTGTAACTGCGTTAGATTTTGGAGGGGAAGTTTTCCAACAGATTCGGGTCATGTTCCCTAAACTCTCTGAAGCCAAAGTCAAGGCTGGCATCTTTGTAGGACCACAATTCAAGGCGCTGTTGAATTCAAAGAACCTTGAAGCCAAGATGACTCCGATCGAAAAAGAGGCTTGATGTGCTTTCCGTGATGTGGTTCGTGGGTTTCTAGGCAACCATAAAGCACCAAACTATAAGGAGTTAGTGTCAAACTTGATTAAGTGCTATGGCAAAATGGGGTGCTGTATGTCTTTAAAATTACACTATCTGCATTCACATCTAGACTTTTTTCGTGATAACCTGGGCGATGTGAGTGAAGAACATGGCGAAAGATTCCATCAAGATATTCAAACGATGGAGAAAAGGTACCAGGGCCATTGGGGTGCTTCCATGATGGGAGACTACGTATGGTCGCTGATCAGAAAGGATAAGAATGTTCATACGCGGAAGTCGCGTTCTTCAGTGCATTTTTAAGGAATGCACACTGCATAACGAGGCTTGTTATTCTCTTATCGGTTCTTCTCATGATATATATTATATCCTTTGCACCATTTTGGGTTTGTCAAACAATTTTGGCTCAATTAATTTCCAATAGTGTTTTTATTTTCAGAAAGTATTTATGTTAGCCTTCTTTATATACTTTGCCATATGAAAAGTGTGATAACCTATATTTTTGAAACGGTTGATTATAGAGCAAAACCAATAGCATTTTTGGAATCAGCGCCCCGAAATCATTAAGAAACGACAGAAAAATCACAATAAACAGAAAATTTTTCAAATTTTGTTACCCAGTGTAATTATTGTGATAATTGTTATGATGTATATTAATTATTAGGTATGAATGGTTTTCATGTGTGAATTGAGAGATTGTTTCCAAGATTTGTTTACGGCATTTGACAGTCAAAAAGATTCTATTATTACGGTTCGCAGTTGGCACAGAGTCACCTGAAAATAATTAGTGTGATTCGCTTAATAAAGGGTTGCTTGCATATATACCTACAAAGGGAAGGAATTGAGGGTTGAGGGAAATGGTGCTAAACAAGAAGGAATGTTTAGTTATAATAAACAAATACGGTTAACTATTTGCCAACCAATCCAAGTGATTAATCCAACCATGCAATAATTCCAGGAATAAAGAGTCTTATTTCTGTTGCAAAAACCTAACTTTCCTACCCCACCATGGTTCGAACGTACGACATCTTGAATAGAAGGTGAGGGCGCTAGCATGACAGGTTGTGTTAGCTTACTGTATATCCCGTCGTAGTGTGTAGTAGCTAACGCACTCACCTTCTGTTTAAGAGGTGGTGGGTTCGAACCCTGGTAGGGGCAAGTTTTGCATTATGCAAAAATCATGCGTGTTCATGCATGATATTCCAAATATATACTGTATATACTGTTCCGGAAAGCGGAAACTAGTTTCGAGTAGATGTAACTGGCAGAAGAAAGAAAAGTCAGCAAAAAATTGAGTCACGTTCCCGTCGAATTCAGAGCGGAAGTCTCATATGTAAACAAACGTTGACCTGCAACTAATAAAACTCTTCATATTTCGACCGTAACATCACGCAACACGAACACCAAATAACTCTCTCTCTCTCTCTCTCTCATATATATATCATACATACAGACCGTGCATGGAACAAGGAACTCTTCTGGGATAATTAAATCCACTATAGTCCGAATAAGTAATGGTAAATGACAAATACCATAGTTTTTCTTTTTCATGATGCTAGCCCGACGTGAGCAACGGGTCACTCGCACAGAGGTCCCATAAATATAGCTTCCCTCACCAGCTATCTGCAAAGCAGACAGGATCCAGTTTTGGGACATGGATCTAGGGTTTAAAGCAGCCTAGCCCTGCTCCATTTAGAACCTCAATATAAGCAAAAGACTCGCTGCCTTCACGTCAGATTGAATACATCAAAGAAAAAGGGGTAACTATTATATTTTTAGCCAAAAACCAAAACTTAAACCTCAACTGGCAGAATTGAGCGTCCACTTTTCAAGGCACATAACATGTCCGTTTCAAGATGGGAATGAACTCAGAATGGTCCCCTGAGTTTTTTATCATACATACAGACCGTGCATTAGGGCGGCTCGTTTTTACACTTTTTTCGATATTTGATTGGGGGTAGTGCGGAAAAGTTGCGATTTGGAGAGAAAATAAAGTGAGTAAAATTTTTTGATCTACGTCAATACCTTCCGGTGGCGGCGAGTCCTTAAAAATCGAAAAATAGGCCTAAAAACACATACAAATTTTATATAATTTTATATAATTTTTATATAATGTTCATTGTTCAATGACTGCTATTAATTTATTGAAGCCTATAATAGTGTTCTCAGGGTTGTTTGCACAGAAATATACCGGAATTAACATTTGTATAACATCTTGTTAAAACTTGCTTTAAATCAATATTTTGGATATTTTAACGGCTAAGACGCCACCGGAAGTTATTAACAGATTGTGCTGAAATTTTTATTGTTTATTTTGTAAGTCTTTAAAACCATTTTCCAATCTACCCCGTTAGGCCTATTTTTCGATTTTTAAGGACTCGCCGCCACCGGAAGGTATTGACGTAGATCAAAAAAATTTTACACACTTTATTTTCTCTCCAAATCGCAACTTTTCCGCACTACCCCCAATCAAATATCGAAAAAAGTGTAAAAACGAGCCGCCCTACCGTGCATGGAACAAGGAACTCTTCTGGGATAATTAAATCCACTATAGTCCGAATAAGTAATGGTAAATGACAAATACCATAGTTTTTCTTTTTCATGATGCTAGCCTAACGTGGGCAACGGGTCACTCGCAAAGAGGTCCCATAAATATAGCTTCCCTCACCAGCTATCTGCAAAGCAGACATGTTATGTGCCTTGAAAAGTGGACGCTCAATTCTGCCAGTTGAGGTTTAAGTTTTGGTTTTTGGCTAAAAATATAATAGTTACCCCTTTTTCTTTGATGTATTCAATCTGACGTGAAGGCAGCGAGTCTTTTGCTTATATTGAGGTTCTAAATGTAGCAGGGCTAGGCTGCTTTAAACCCTAGATCCATGTCCCAAAGCTGGATCCTGTCTGCTTTGCAGATAGCTGGTGACGGAAGCTATATTTGTGGGACCTCTTTCCGAGTGACCCGTTGCCCACGTCGGGCTAGCATCATGAAAAAGAAAAACTATGGTATTTGTCATTTACCATTACTTATTCGGACTATAGTGGATTTAATTATCCCAGAAGAGTTCCTTGTTCCATGCACGGTCTGTATGTATGATAAAAAACTCAGGGGACCATTCTGAGTTCATTCCCATATATATATATATATATATAAAGGGTTGACAAAAGTAAATAGACGCCTTCGGTTTTCCCATAGTTTTTTTTCTTCATAATAAAGTGAATAAATAATAACAGATTTATTGAATCAATATATTTAGAATAGTGTTGCTTTCAACTTTCCAATATGTAAAGGTGAAAACACGTTCTGACATTCCATTGATGAACTTTGCCTTTGTTCTTGAAAACAATCATTTATTTACTTTTGTCATC